>OZ057400.1:7369163-7620960 GCA_964056695.1 Melieria picta
ATATGAATATTGCTGTTTCATTCTAACACCCGCGTTTTGAATTGAATATTTGAATATTTGCATAGTGGTGTTTCATTCGATCATACGTGTTGTATGCAGTGCTGCCAATTCATTGTCTATCTGAATTTCTCCTGCAGTGTTGAATTTTTGCAAACTTAAGGGCAAAAAGGGTAAAATTTTTATTAAAGTTAGAGGTTTCATGTTGCACACTACAATGGTAGACTAGACAAACATGCTTATAGAACGGCAGGATCTGGATTGGTTAATCGACTCAAGGCTAAACAAATTAGTTAAAAATGCATTACGTACATCGTGGATGCATTTCCCGTGGAAAAGTTAGCTGGAAAAAATATTATATACTGTAAATAACATGTCCGGAATGAGTGATGTTAGAGCGATGTAATACATTTTTAATCCAAAATATGTTTTTTTCAGTAAAATGGTGTGCGACTGCCGTGGCTCAAAGGTTAGGGTGTGCGACCGTGAGTCTACACGCAACATTCGGACCTCGCATTCGAATCCAGTTATTGCTAAACACCGAATATAGAAAAAGCAACTTTTCTTTCGGCGGCTGTCCTCAGCAAGCAATCTTGGCTATGAAGAAGCCCCTAACTTGCCAAATTTTGGATCAAGTTATTATTTATAATTTTTCGGGGAAATTTTACTGGTTTCCGGGGCAAATTATAGTACTTTACTTTCCCCAAAGGGACGCCAATTTTTTACACAAGAAAGGTTGGCCACATTGAAAATGTATTGTGATAATTTTTATTTATCTCATTCTAACATAGGGGTTATGCAAAATTTCCAAGCGTCTCTTTTGCTCTTGAAGAAATGGTCCAAGAAATTTTTGTCCATGTATTAGTTTAAGATGAAAATTTTGTAAAAGTGTTGGTGAAGTGGTTACCTCTGTCTGACAGGGATTATAATGAAAACTACACACAAACACACACACACATACATAAGTACATAAATTGAAAATTGTCTGTTGCAAACGTTTGAATCGAGAGATTGATGTCGGTGCCGTTTTCCATGCAAATTGGACAGACTTTTAATTATTCACACACACACACACACACAGTGACAGAGCACCAAGCCGCATGCGTACATAATAAAAACTACGCCCCCGAAAGCGCTCAACCCGCTTATGGCCGACAGAGTCATAAATCAAAAAGTTAGAAATCGCCAAAGGATTCTGCGCGCATGCCGCTGCAGCCAGCCGACCGTCCGACATTGCAGTCTGCGTTGCAATAATAAAAACCAAATTGAATTCGCCGCCCAATGCTGCTTGCATTCAATCAACATTTTTATGGCAGAGATTAACGATTAAAGTCATTAGCAACTCCGATCGAGATCAGTCAGAAATGCAAAAGCACATCAGCGGCGGCAATAAATTTGCCGTTTTGATTTCGGTCGAAGTGGACGCGTTGCTGCAGCACATCGACGCGTCGTTGGCCAAAGGTTCAAGTTCGCATTGAAGTTTGCGAAAAGGAAACGAATTAATCATAAGTTTTATTTCGACTTTGCAACAATTTCTGAATTTCTGAATGCATTTTGTTGTTGTGGTTTTTAGTGAGCGTCAAGGCGTACGTTATGAAATTGTCTTTGGCTGGTGTGGCACAATAAAATGGAATTTCAAAATGATATTTTAAATGAGCTCGAAAAGCAGTAAAGAAATCAAACCGAACTGACGTTAATCATTCAGCGGTGCTCAAGGATTTTGCAGTAGTCAAATGTGGTCAAGATTTATGGGTTAAATGTGGAAGAGCAATTATAGGGTTTTTCATAGTCTTTTGAACTTCAAAGACTTTTATATTTTTTCTCATAGAACATTGGAGGAATACCCCCATTTTATTGAATATATTTCAACATTTCTTCTTCTGACGCCATTTGTAGTACATTCCAACGATTAGAAGCGAAGCACAAAACTTGGTTGCATCAAATCAAGCCAGCATTTCTGTATGTATGTATGAAAGTAAGGTTCGCTTAATGATCTTTTTACAGTTCAAATCTGCTGCAAACACAAACAAAACCAATTTAAATAAGGAATGAAATGAAAGAAACTTGTTTACTTACGCTTCGGGATATGCTATCGATGAGCCACAAGCCTTCGCTTTTGAGTACGACTTTGACTTTGTTCATCAATTCCACTCGAGCCTAAGCAAACCAGCAAAATCAATCGAAAGCAAAGCAAATCAACACAGAGCAAAGCAAAACAAAGCAAACCAATTTCGAACCAAAGACGCGCAGTGAAACGTTAACAATTCCATTTATGATTCTACCATTGGGCTTAATGCAGTTTACGGTAGTGGCTGTCTCGGCCAAAATGCCTGTGTGTCTGTCTAAATATGTATATGTATCTGTTTGTGCATGTGCCCTGGCGTTCTCATCCAAAAAGCTTGTGATGCATACAAAAGCAGTTCAATGCAGTTTTGGCTATATTCTTTTACAAATCCGGCCATGAGCAGATCAGAGGGCCGCGGCCTCTTTGCATTGAACCTTGAATATCGAGTACTGAATATAGAATTTTTTTGTGAAATCTCTTCGGATTGCTGTTTGGGACCATGGCCGATCTGGCCACATTCAAACATTTTATGTGTGCAATTCTTTATAAAGACTAGGGAACTTTTATGCCGATTCTAAATTATGATTTATTGTTCATACATTCCCATTGAGCTGAGATATGAGCACACATCTCTGATTTGTAGATCAACTCATTCACCACGCAGGCAGCACTTGAAATCAAGGACCGAAAATAACAGTTATTTATGAAAACTATCATTGAAAATTTTACTATGAAGGAAAAATCATGCAAATAAATGAAATATACCAATACATTTCAAACTTGGCAATAAACTTTTTTTTTTTGTAATTTTTACGGAAAAATTAAAAAATAAGAATTAGTTTTTATTTATATTTTAAAAATCCTTTAATAACAATTATTTTTATTTTATTTTTTTCATATTAGTCCACAAATAACAGTTTTATTTCGATTTTTATTTTAGTTGTCCTATGATAACAATTGTTGGTGACTTCTATTTAAAAAAGTCATCAATAAAAATCATTCAGTGACTTTAATTTATAAAAGTCATCAATAACAATTATTCAATGACTTTTATTTTTTAAGTCATCAATAAAAATCAGCCAGTGACTTTTATTTATAAAAGTCATCAATAAAAATCATTCAGTGACTTTTATTTATAAAATTCATCAATAAAAATCATTCAATGACTTTTATTTTTTAAGTCATCAATAAAAATCATTCAGTGACTTTTATTTATAAAAGTCATCAATAAAAATCAGTCAGTGACTTTTATTTTTTAAGTCGCAATATAAAAGTAATTTTCATTAATGCATGCAAAAGTTATGATTCATCCAGAAAATAGAATTGTCAAGACCGATCAAGAATATATATACATTTCGATTTTTAATGAATCCAGTAGTGCAATGAAAAATGAAAAATGATAGTGAAAATGACTTTTATATTGCGACTTAAAAAATAAGTCACTGAATGATTTTTATTGATGACTTAAAAAATAAAAGTCACGGACTGATTTTTATTGATGACTTAAAAAATTAAAGTCATTGAATGATTTTTATTGATGACTTTTATAAATAAAAGTCACTGCATGATTTTTATTGATGACTTAAAAAATAAAAGTCATTGAATGATTTTTATTGATGACTTTTATAAATAAAAGTCACTGAATGATTTTTATTGATGACTTAAAAAATGAAAGTCATTGAATGATTTTTATTGATGACTTTTATAAATAAAAGTCACTGAATGATTTTTATTGATGACTTAAGAAATAAAAGTCACTGACTGATTTTTATTGATGACTTAAAAAATTAAAGCCATTGAATGATTTTTATTGATGACTTCTATAAATAAAAGTCACTGAATGATTTTTATTGATGACATAAAAAATAAAAGTCACTGACTGATTTTTATTGATGACTTTTATAAATAAAAGTCACTGAATGATTTTTATTGATGAATTTTTTAAATAGAAGTCACGAATAATTGTTATCATAGGACAACTAAAATAAAAATCGAAAAAAACTGTTATTTGTGGACTAATAAGGAAAAATCAAAAATAATTGTTATTATAGGATTTTTAAAATATAAATAAAAAATAACTTTTATTTGTTGAGTCATTAAATAAAAGTCAAAAAATAACTCTTAAACATTGATTTTGATTCTTGAAATTGATTATTCTTACTTATTAACTTTGCGGAATAGAGTGCAATACTTTAGGAAGTTAAAACATTTTGTATTATCGATATTATTCTAAATAATTTTCAGAGTATTATTGATGTTACTACACAAACAATGCGCCTCCTGATGGCTCATTCTAAATCCGTGTCTGCAATCATTGGTGGTGGTTGTTTTGTTTGTGGCTCACACATATTTTTTAATTTTTTTTTTTTTAATTTTTCCATTATTTATTTGCGTACCTGACAAATTGAAGTAGTTGTTATTAATGATGTTTTAACTGGTGTTTTATTAATTGCATAAACCGCTGGCAGCACAAGCAAAGTTATCTTCCACCGTTTTACATATCACCGCCTCTCCATTATCGATTACCAGAATTCAATGTTAAAATTGGAAAATGTTGATTGGTTATTCCAGTATGTTAATTTGAAAATAATCATCAAATTAGTCAGAATAACTACTTAATGGATAATTGGCCATCGATTTCGAATCGATGTGCGTTTGAGTTGCTCACAAGAGAAATCGATTAACAACGCTTTTTGTGGTCAGTGCCTAGGAATGTGGTTTGTTTGTGGTCAGTGCCTATGAAAATATCGATTCATACGTTTCTACATGTTTAAGTTTTTTGTTGAACCAAAAACAAATCAGCTATAGCCAAGGGATCCATATTCACAACTGCATCCGATTGCAGGTTTTCCCCATTGGGATCCACTAATTCAAAATTAGCCCCAAATCAGGCCAACAGTTGCCAGTGCAATGTAAATGTGCAAATGAAATCGTACGTGTCTCGCTATTTTTCAGTCAACTCGAATGCCTCAGAAAGCGCCTTCGAAACGAAAAGACACAAAGCAATATTGGCAAAATTACGAACAATGAACAACGAACAGACAGACTTTTGCATGTCGAGATAATGAAACAAATTATTAACAAATATTTGGCAATTTAAATGCGATTAGCATTGCTTACATTGAAATCGAACGACAATTGAACGAAAATTTCAAAAGCCCCAACCAAAAATGGCTGTGTTGCGCTTTGTTGCGCACATAATTCAAGTGTACAACGGCAAAAATAATGCCGACAAAAAACAAAACAAAAAAAATACATTAAGAAAAAACTGTCAAGCCAACAAGAAATGAAATCGAGCTGTGGGAAAGTGGCGGTGCGCATTGAAGTCGTGAGCCAAGATTGCTTCGCGCCCAGTTTCGACTATGCGGACTGTCCATTCTTCTCTGCAGGCGGCGAGCTATGTTGTGCTGTTAAGCTGCGTTGATGGCAAAAAGATTATTAAACTACTTTCAACCAATATGTATCATTCCGATGCTTTTCAGACAAGCACTTGACGAACAAAATTGTATGCAAGTAAAATCAGCCCAAAATTTCTTAGAGTGCAGCTAAGGCAACACAACGGCTCACATTAGGCAAACAATATTAGCTGATGTCCTATTACTTTTTTCTTTGTACTGAAACGGCGGATGTGAACAATAAATGCGGTTGTGATGTTTTCTTGGTGTAATTTAACAAAAAAGCTTAAAAGCGGCAGGTGAGAGGGAGTGAGAAATAGCGTGCAACAGTCAGGGGAGGGGGCAGTAGAAAAAGCACCAAATTCAGTTGAAGTGCTAACAAGTTTTTATCTCTATGTCGGCACAATGCAATGTTTTGAATATTGTTAATTCGTCAATGTGTGCGGACGTGTGTAGCGGTATGAATTTTCGATTCATAGGAATATTTGACAGGAAATTTGTCAAGCCATGTCAATAAAGATGACGCGCCGACAACAAAACCCATTCGTTTGGCAACCACGTACAGAAATACATACATACATGTATGGATATGTACCGGTACGTGCACAAAGTGCCTCGAATTTCACCGACTTAAAGCATTAACAACGCGTAGAAAAGGCTTCGAACGATATTTGTGCTTGTAGAAAAGAGCTGCGCTGAGACCTGATTGGGGCACGAATTTAAGGTGAAAACAATTTCTATACGTCTAAGTACAGAAGAAAGAAGGTAAGAGATAATAAGTAATTCCATGCGATAGTGATGAAAAATAATTTTGAAAATAAAAAAAAATTGTATTGCTTTAGTTGTACAAAATTGGTGAGTATCTCCTTTAAACCGTTAAGCTTCGTACTAATAGAAGCTCCTTACAAGAAACTAACCTAAGATGAGCTTAAGACAATACAGGATTAACTTTGCGCCAATTTTGTCAACCTTTAACTTGCGTTGTTTTAGCGAACATTTCTCACTAAGAAGCGATCAGATGAGAACCATTGGAACCCTTTCGACCCCGAATTTTACCCTGTGTCTTGATATTACTTTTTGGTATTGAAATCATGAAACACTTTCCTAAGAAGTGTGCACACTTGTTAGAGTTCTAGAGCTAGTTTACCTTTGAAAAATTTTAGCTTAAAACGGGTTAGCTAAATTTTCTATCAATATTTTTTAATTACAGAAAACTTATTTAATATTCATGGAAAAATACAAAATTACCACTTTCTGATTTTATTTAACTATTATTGAAGAAACAGGGTTTTGATCAAACGCGTCCTATTCGTAGACTTCAATTAGAACACAAACTTTCCCTGATATCGCTACAAATTATTGGAAATTATTTTGGGGATAACAGTAACATTTTTGTAATTTGCTTGGAATTCACTTCTAAAAATATTAATTTGTTGGTGCCTACTTAAATTAAACCCATAAATCAATCGTAGGTTTTGCTATAAGATGACAAATAGGTGAAGTTGCTCTCAGGCAACTTTGGGGTCGAAAGGGTTAGAGAAAATATTTCAAATTCTTTGGTTGGCTTTCTAACAGTGGAGGATTTAGGAGGGTTGGGGTTGAACCCCCCGAAATATTAGGGTCGACATTAAAACTACATACAAATGAAAAGGAAGTTTTGTTTTTTGAACGGTTTTTAAAAAATATGAAAGAATTACTTTTTGAAACCCCTCTAAATATTTTTCCGATTCCGCCCCTGCTTTCTAATGACTTCTGTCGAAGCTGTAAGCCCGAGGAAGAGAAAGAAAACGCACTTCACCTACTAGGCAACTTCTTCTTCAACAATCTAGACTACTAGTCTACTAGACTTCGTAAGGAGCTGAAACTTGTTCAATGATTGAGCGGACTTGGGTTCGTTTGATTGTGACATCACAATGGGACGTCATGGCCTAAGTGGGCTTCACCTTGGGGCAGCCACTCCTACCTACTTTCCTATGCATTTCTTTGAGAAAAATTTAAAATTGAGAAAAAAGGAAACTATGGGGGTACCGAAGTCTTTGTACACCGTACTCTTTTTTGGTTAATTGACGTTTTTCATCAAAGACAGAGAGTTTTATTTTTTTTGCTTCTAGCATTATTCTATTAAATTCTTTGCAACAAGCTTTGCCTTTACACTTCAAAACTATCTTGGAAGTTAAAAATCTAATGATAAAAAATCTTTTTCATCATCACACTTTTACCGCTCAAAACTATCCACAGTAACAAATACTAGACGATTTAATAATCAAATGATGCAGAAATCAAACATAATGGAATTTTTAGATTTATTTTTGTTTTTTTAGATGTTTGGTTTCTACTTAAAATGTAGGGTAGCGTGGTCCGAAACCGACCGGTGGTCCCATACCGACCTCCACATGTTTCTCAGTCATTATGCTGCCCGCCAAACTGTCGGTGGGGGCATTTAAAAGCTCTTACAACACTTACAAGTTGTAGGCGGAGAGCCATCATATTACACATTTTATTTCGTGGTTATGTGACGTGTTGTGTTTTGACAGGAATGAAATTCATTTTTGAGCCTACACGGAACTTCAGTTACAAGTGCTTTATTGTTTTTTGAAAAATCAAAAGGTAAGTTTTTTATATTCGTTATGACCTAAGCTTAAATAGGTGCTATCAAATTTTGATGAATTTTATTGTTGTAAGTGAATGGCAAGGGAGGTCGGTTTCGGACCACGATGTTTGAAAACAACAAATATGCAAACTTTGAATATGACCTTGTTATTTAAAAAAAAAGTTTCCAGAAACCTTGTCAAGCTACTTACAACCTAGAATAATGTTTATTCTAAAAAAAAAAAATTTGGTTTGTGAAAAAATATCAATTGAAAGCACTTTTATTGCATTTGCCAATTAGGTGGTCGGTTTCGGACCACGCTACCCTATATGTTTCATTAGTATTTTTTAAAATGTTATTTAATTACTTTTGTTATTTATGTATACATATATTTTATTAATTTGTTTTATTTCATGCTTTATTTATATTTTTGTAATTAAAAAATTTTCATATTTTTTAATTTCATATAATTTTTGTAGAATAGAAATTTCAATTATAAACATTCCATCTATCAACTGAAATGGCAAAAGCCCCCTAAGCGATGTGCTGCGAACCAGGCAACCGACAGCCAGCCAGCCAGCCAGACGGCAGCACACACTTGCGCGCCAACATGGAGTGAATTTCAATCAATTGCGCTGGGGTGAATAAAAAAATGTACACGCCCATATAAAGAAGAAGCAAAAGCAAAAACAATTTGCCGAAAGGGCGTTTTTATTGAAATACGAATAAGGCAAAAGAAGCAAAACAAAAGCCAGCGAAACGAAATGAAACGAAAAAAGCTCACAAGATACACACACCGCATGCGATTATTGTGATTGAATCGACACGAGACGGCGGCGTGTGCGATAGAGCGAGATGGCGCCGCGCTGTGCTGCTAAAACGAGACACACACACACACTCATGCAACCTTGATGAGAGCGCGAGCGCAGTGCGCGCCACATAAACAGCAACAACGGCGCAGAGCGCACATTTTTTATATTGAAAAGATACGATTGTAATTCCACCACCTGCTGGCCGGCCAGCTTGCCGACTTGCCGGTCGATAGATGCGACCCGCTGACAACAACAGCAACAGAAACGGCAGCGCCAATAACAACAACAACATCAGGCTGGTGAAGAAGCAACGAACGCGGATTGGCTGCGCATCTAAGCCGTCGCAATGGCGCAACGAGAGAGGGGTACCAAATTGATACCGAGAGAGCAGCCGCGCGGAAATCTAATGAGAATGTCAGCGCCAGCGCCAGCCGCAACGGCAGCTGCAGCAATGTGTGCAAATGATTGGCAAGCGAAACGGAAGTGAAACGAGTCGGCAATAAGGTACAAACAGCATAGCATAGAAACGTCAGTGGCGGCGGTCTGGAGTGGTCATGGCATTTCGGGTGCCGTAGTGTTTCGCGCTGCGCTCAGCGGCGCACCGAAACTGATTGGCAACGGAACACACAAAGGTAACAATTTCTTATTCGATTGGTGTGGTTGTTATTCGGCGTTGTTGTCCTCTCTCTCTCGCGCCGGCTTCCAATCAACATTTTCATCAATTAATGCCGCGCACAGTGCAAGCTGGGCCGTTGTTGGTGCCTGAATGTGAATTTGTGTCTGTTCCACCGTATTCGTGTGTGTGTTGTTATTGTGTTGTTGTTGTTGCCAAGCTGCTGCTGGTCGTGTTGTTGTTGCTTTTATTTGGCTCGTGTGCCCACGTTTCAGTTTTCAATTCCAATTCGAATCGTCGAAATCGTCGAATCGAATTGAATCGAATTGAATTGAATCATCGTTGTCGGAATTTTCGGTCTCTTGCATTTCTCATTCGGGTCTCGATCGTCGCCGTTCACGCAACGAGTAGACGGGTTTTCTCGGCAACGGATTTGCGATTTGATTTTGCTCGTCGAGTTTTGTCATTTGCAAGAAAAACAACCGCACAACAACAACAACGACAAGGCGGTGAAAAGGGGAAATGCGGAAATCTGATCGGTCGCGCACAGTGGCGCAATTTGTGAGATGAATTGCCTGTGTTCTCGCTCGGGAATTGCGTTCAAATGGATTTAACAAAGGTGCAAAGTAATTGTAAAAAAAATGTAAATAAGTGATTTAATTCAGATATAATTGAATAATGTGTTCAAGTTAAAGTTCAGTGTGTGAAAAAGTACAATGCCCAAGTGACATCAAATACCGAATTGAAATAATGGATTAATTGAAGCGAAGGAAATTCAAGAAAACACAAATAACAAATAACTAAACCTGCTGAAAGGAAATTCCATCGAAAATTAATAATTTAAAACGTAATTAAAGAAAAGAATACAAGAAGAGTGCAAATACTTCCACAGCAGACAAAAATCACAGTTATCACGGAATTAAGAATAGTAAAAATTGAACGGTGAACGTCGATTTGGCGTCGCTATTTGGTCAATTTGCACACCAACCAAAAATTCCAACAACCTTTGCGGCAACGTCGGGCGATTAACCAGTAACGGTTGTTGCTATCGTCGCGTTGCTTGGAGAATATTGTTGGTGCCAACGTTTACGATATAATTTACGGTATTCGAAGCGTGTTGACAGCGACGCGCAGACAAGCAAAGCAGACAAAAGCGAAAAAGTTCAACTCCACTTGAAAATTGCCCGGCTCAAAGTGATTGTAAACAAACAACAACTTTTGTGAGAGAAAAGTGCCAAAGTGAAAAGTGCAAAAGAGCCCAGCAAGTAATTCTGCAAGTGCGGGTAGAAAATTTCATATCAAATGCAATTGAATACTATGGATTGTACTGGCCGCCGTTCAAATAATGCTGAACGTGATTCGGATTTAGGAGACGATTTGGTAAGTTGTGGGCCCCAACAGGGCTAAGGGTTTTTGACAAAAACAGTAGAACAAGTCAAACTGAGCTAAAGGCTTAAATGCCCATTGAGGAAAAGTGGTCTTGGTTGCAAAGCGAACATTTAAAACTCCAAAATATTAGTGTAGTGTAATATCAGATACAATCGAGTGTTGTATCTGATATTATTGGTCAGATTTTTCTATAAAAAAAATGGTCCAACGCACTGACCGCTGAAGGGCGGTTAGGCGAAGGAGGCACGGGATTTTTTTTGAAACATACAGTCGTGTCTGGATATAGTGAGCTAATTATTGCCAGGCCTGTTCACAGTATTGAGGTTGTTCACTATATCAAGGTTAAAATTTTTGTTCAAAAACTAGTTTTATTTGCTCAAAATACACTTTTTGCTTTTTGCTTGAAATTGCTTTCAAAATTTTTTTCATGATTTAGAGGCTCCATGTCAAAATTTGGGTGTTCACTATATCGAGGTACATACATAGACAAAGACATACATTTATTTTGCTCTCTTCCTAAGTAAAACAAGAAATTGAGTTTTTATTGAAAAAAAAATGTGCTTCAATACATAAAATCGGTTATGAATATAGAGTGTTTCGATACAGAGTATTTCAACAGAAGTAAACTAACCTAACCTAACAAATGAATTAATTGAACACAATTAACACATTTTCTGAAATAGTTTATCGCAAGACAGTTTCGGCTTTTTCCAGTGTCGGTATCGGTATTATCACTTCACATTGCTTTGTAAGGCTTTGCGCTAAAATTATCGAAAGTACTATCTACAGTATCAATGGTTTTATTTGAACGCCACTATCGATACTATAGATTTTGCATGATGTGAAACTTTAGAACCTTCGAACATTTCTTTCTTGTCCAGTGTTGACTAGGACGAGGTTAGAATTGCTAGGTAATACAATTAGTTCGTCCGTTTATCTAAAGACTGATAAGACTACAATCGTCTAAGCAGTTAAGAAAACTAAGTGAACTATTTTATGACATTGTTGTACCCTAAATACGAAAATGTAATTAGTTATTACTAAAAATAATGTTGTTATTTTCAATTGAAAATGCGTGTGACATCTATTATGGGCCATATTAACCACCTTTATCTCCAGTAATTTATTGTAATTTGCAATTTTAATTTTGAAAATGCAGCAAATTTAAGGTTTGTCTTTCCACTCTGGCAGTTATGTAGGGCATAGACGAGTCTGTTAGTATCTACCGAAACTCACTTCCTTGTCTTAGTTCACTCCATAGTTCCAAATTTTAATGGCAATCTTCTGCCTTCACGTAGTCGCATTCAGAAGTTCACAGGAGTTTTTTTTTACTCACATATAATCGTGTGAGAATTGACTCTTCAAGTTTCACACTTCACACCTCACATCTTTCATTATGCAACGAACAGCTGGCGTGGTAATCACCACAAAAAAAATTGACTCACTAATTTCTAAAAAATCCAATTAACTCGATAAATAAGCAAAATAAACCATAACCTATTCGAGAGTGTAAATTGTAACAATAAATAAATGCAATTAACTTCGCCCATTAGTTTTGAATGCTAACACGTTCACACTCACGTCTGCAGTCGCAATCGCGGCCACTGGCTGACATCAATATTAGTCGCCAAGTTAACACATCTTCTTAGCCGGACGCACAGCACAATTGCGGCAATGACTAAGACAGCCCAAAAAAGATCGATAAATAAAATATCAGTTAAATAATCAAAAATCGCAAATTATTATTAAGCCAACAACAGCGGCTGTGGCTGACGTCGATGGCATCGTTGCCGACGTAATCGCAAAAGAAACACTTTTGGACATTCAAATTGAACTGCACACGGAACAGGGAACTTCTCACACTGTCCTTCGTTGTCGCTGTGTCAGTGCGTGGCGGTGCGTGTGTGTGCGCGCTTTTGTGTACTCGGGTGACTGTCAATTCCAAGACTTCTTTTGATATTCCATCACTTTTTGATCGCGTATGTGAATTAATTGTTCAAATATTTACATTATTTGTTAGTGAGCAAAATGAATATTAAATGGTATTTCGTGTGCGTCCGCCCGCCGCGTAGCCCCTTTGCTCGTGCGCCGCTTCAATGTGATTTTATTGAAGTTGAGCGAATACTGGGAATTTCTATTGATGAGCCAATATTGGCCGGAGCCGGAGTTTGGGCCGCGGCTGTAGTGCAGGTGCCCGTTGCGCTCTTAATCAATGGGTTTTGTCTTATTTCGGCGACGGCAACGACACTGGCGGCGCGCGAAAGGGTACTTGTTTCTGTTTGTCCAACGTGAATCGTTGTCTTGTGCGTTCGCTTTCGGCTGCCAGCATATTTTTTGTGCAAACAACATTAAAACGTAATTTTATTGCTGCGAGCTTGTGGCACTATTGTTATTGTTACTTGAGTGTTGCGTGTTGGCTGCGCGGACAAATGGTTAGTTGGTCGGCGGGCTGGCATTGGTTGGCAGGCTGGGCATTCTGATGCTGTTAGAAAGCGTTTGTTGACCGGTTAACCGAGTGTTAATTGGATCTTTTGAGACTTTCGCCTGAGAATTGGATTTTTCGTTTGACAAAAACCAAACAGACAATGTTGAAATGCAACTGCAGCATAGGCAAGAATTTCGAATAAGGGAAATCAATTATTTCGGAGGGCTAATGGTTTACTTTGTGTTCCAAGAAAGTGTCGGCTACATTTGTGTTCGCTACAGTGATTCTTCTTTGTGTATCTTATTTGAATTATTTTACGGTAGAGAAGTGGAAACTGCTAAAGGAAAGTGAGTGAAAATTTACAAAATGTGTTAAAAATTAACGACTTTGAAGCCAAATATCCAAACATTTTAAACTGTTAGGGAGAACGCCTTAAATTTTAGATGTAGGAGATATTTCTGTTAGAGAAAATGTTTCAAAAAGTAAGTAAATGGAAATAAATTAGGGTTGAAGACTTTTAACTAATCGGGAGGCTACATGAGCGAAAAACTATGTATTTTATAAAAATGTGAACTTTTCATTGAAAAGGTTTGTAAAGAGCATTTTAATGTGGCCCATTTCAAATGTTTACTCCTCTAGGTGCAACTTGTAAACAACTGTGTGTGACTTTTTTGAATTTTCTTGCACTGCTTTAACTTTAAAGTCAATTTACAACCCATCAACACCACTAAAACTTTAGGGTTGATCAGAGTTGCCGCTTTTGGTCTTTTCGGACCAAAATTGGTCAGATTTTTTACTTTGGTCCGCTGGTTCGCTTAAACGAATTTCGGTCTGTTTTGTGATGTGAATATCTTTTTATTAGTATACAAAATTTAAGAAAATAAAATTGTAATTTAAAAATGAATTTAAAATTTTTCATTTGGTCGGTTGGGGTCGGATTTGGTCGGAAGTTTGGTCGGAAAAAAATTTTTCAAGTGGAAACACTGGGGTTGATGCCATTTTTCATCATACTTCACAAAATGTGGTTTGAATTCAAAAAATGTCGTTATAAAACATTAAAAATTGCCTAATATAGGGTGTATACATACACAGTGGAACACACAGTATTTCATTTTTTGAGGTTTCTGTATTTTTTGGGCCCAAGATATCCACATTTCCTACTTAAAACTTGTTTGAAAAACAGACATTTGGGGCGTTCGAACCACCAAAAACTCCGGTTGCGTGGATACAATGGCACCACAGTTCTGACACATCAAGGGGTGATGATTGAGCTCTTTTTAATATTGTGTTGTAATATATGAACCGAAAATATTTACTGCTTTATGCCGGTTGATCCCAAAAGATGGGTCGGAAGCTTTTCGCCAGCAATCATTTTTCTAAGAATTAGTTAACTCGAAAGTGCCGGAATTCTTTTCCTTTTGAATTTTGTGATACAATTTTTAGTGTCACCATATGATCCCGTTAGGCACTACCGAGTTAATTTAAAAGTCAGCTCACTGCTCGGCCCTTTTTAAACACTGGTGGGAACCTCGTGGGTGCTCCTTTTTCGAATACCTTAAGTCGATATTACCGACTCGCTGGCTTCACAAATCGAATGAGCTTAAGGTTTAAACTTTTTTTTTTAACTGGTACCACTGTTGGCCTGATTGTGCCTTTAAGTAATCTTCGAAGCCTTTACTAAAGCTTCTACAAGGGATCGTATTTTTATGTATATGTACGGTTATATTGGCCCACACAGGGGGGTTTGGGGGTTTAAACCCCATCCAAACACAAAAATGTCTGGTACAAAATATGGTTTCGAATGGTATTATGCTCAAAAGTTGTACGTAAAACCCGCCAAAAATGAAATCCTGTGTGTGGCACTGGGCGGTTACTCTTAACGTTATGGACGTCCATTTGGACACGCACAGAGTCCATGCGAGTCCAGCTAGTTTAATTTAACCTAACCCTTACCCTAAACTTTAACCCTTTAGCATTGCCATTTCCGTCCCAATTAAAGAATTCTTTGTGTTTTATTGTGTGCAGCATGATTGAACCCATGACTTGTGATCCTTCGCATCACAAACTCACAAACAAAACATAAATATGTATGCATGTATGTGGGTGCTGGATTGCCACGTTTTGCAAAATTCTGGGCATATTTTTCAATTAAATGAATGCTGGTGGTCGATGGTTGATATCCAGCAATTGGCAAGTTCGCCGCAATTTAATAGATAAAGTCGCCGCAATGAAACAATGTCGTAAATTGTCAAAAATCACGGAAATCGTTTAGTAATAGGGGCCGAGGAGGGGCGATCGCATCGCATCGCATGCGCAGTTGAAATCATAAAGATTTTAAAATTAATGGAGCCTGGTGGAAATTGATGAAATAGAATGAAATGCCGGCAACTATAATTTAGATTTAATCACATGCCATAAACGATTCGAGCATAAATTGTATAAACGCATAAACGATGAATGCGCATTTGTAGAACTGCGTTAATTAATTAAATTAAAAGAGTGTAGAAATTTTTGGTTGAAGAGTGGAAAATTGGCGTTAATGAATGATGTCTACACCGCGATAAGTGGATACTGCCCGGTGGCGTATTTTGTTGTTTTTGTTTTTGTTATTGGTTTCGGTTCGGCTGGCTTGAATTCAAATATAAGTAAACTCTGAATTTTACATTTCAGTTGATTTTTTCATTTCTATTTTGTTGGAGTTGTAGTAATTGTTGCTGTTGTTGTTTTAATGATTAACTGTTGGAGTGTTAATGTTAGAAGCGGCTGTATGCTATTGAAATACCGTTGGGGTAATTTCGTGGATTCCTTCGCTGGTCTAATAGTCGCATTTGGCAGCACTGGCGCTGAAATGACTGATGGCTGTTGTTATTCGGTGATTGTTGCTGTTGTTGTGTTGGAGTTGAACGATTTAACGGAGCAGACTCCATTCAATATTTTGCTTCAGTTTGCCCTTTTCGGGCTGCCTACGAAAATATTTACCCTAAAACCAACAAATATTTAACAAATGTCTGGAGCCGTTTGTATCTACGCATTTGCCATTTCATTCATGCTGGTACATTCATAAATTTAGACGCTCGTTTTGCTGCTGAATTATGGTTTCAGAGAACGGCAGAGCAACACGTGCCCCCGCAAGAAAAATGATTCTCGTTTGGAGTTTTTTTATTTAGAACAAAGTTGGAGAGACAAAAGGTGGTTGCTGTGACACTGGAAATTGCTTTTGCATGCAATTTTTCTCGCATGCAATTTATTGGTTTGCGTGTCGCATAAGAATGAGAAGCGTTGATTGGAATTTGCAGCGTTTGCGTGTTTTGGTTGCGCATAAAATGGTCACTGCCCCCATGGCTAGTAATTTTTGTTTTTGCTGTGTTTATCAGCAGTTGCAATGAACGCAGCCAACACGCTAACACACACACACACACACATTCTTATGCGTATTAAATAAAATGTAGGCGCTTGGTGCAGTTTATTCGCAAAAGCTTGGAACCGAACGCTTTCGAACGCATTCGCAATGCGATTAAATATTGCTTTGTTGTTGTTTTTGCATATTTGTTACCTTTGTTGTGGCGGCAGAGGCAGAGGCAGGAGCGCGCCTGCAAGTGGCCGCCATTTACACATCTGCAGTGTATCCACCAGATACAAGTACCAGCATCGCTTGCACAGTCACAGTCACCGTTACCGTGAGTCGTCGCGTCGCATTGGATTAAAATTGTATCGCGCGCTTGTCGGCGGCTGCTCACCGCAGAAGGTGGTTGCAGTGACCGGTTTTCGCGGCAATTCGTTTTGTTGTCTGTTGTTTTTTTTTGCTGTTTGCTTCATTTCATGTGGTTTTTCGTTGTTGTTTCTATTTTGTTTTTCGAAAATTTCACGCTATCGCTTCAAATACACATACGCATACATATGTACGAGTACATGTGCATGTGCCAGCAGCGTGTGCATGTGCACGTGTATGTATGCATTTGTTTGGCAGTATGGCTGCGCGCCATTATTGAGTGCGCGCGTTCGCGTTTTTCTGGCCACTTTTTGCGGCTAAATGCAGTGCACGCAGCCACCTTGTCGTACGTACTCGTACATTTGCGTGTTTCTATGCATGTGTGTGTGTGTGTGGAAATAAATTTTCATAATTTTTTCACAGTGGCAGATGCAGCTTTTTCGCTGCATACATACATACATTCATATATATGTATGTATGTAGCTGCTTTTATATGGGCTCGTATAATGTCGGCTCTGCTGCTGTGCGACGCTGCAAACGAACGCCACGGGGCGCATGCGCAAATGAGGCGTCTAAATGCTTTTCGGTGCACGTTTTTATTTTTAGTTTAGTAAATTTAAATATTTCAGCTCAGTTATTTGTTGTTATTTGTTGCTGTTGCCGTCGTTGTGCAGTTGTCGTCGTTTACCATTGTTTTCTACTGCAATTTATGTAGTTTTTTGTGCGCTGCACACCATTTCGTGACCGCCGAGTTCACAAACGCTTTCAAACTTATTCAGTGGCCAAATTAAGTTTAATGATGGCGTTTAATTTGCCGTTTGGGCACACGAGACAGAAATAGAAGCAAACAAATTTGCTTAAACCAGAAATTAGACAAATTGTGATTATTTGTAGACAAATTGACGTTTATGCCATGTTTTGTTGTTGTTGTCAAATTAGCTGACATGGAACACTTGTTCAATTGAGTTGATTTGATGGATTGGCTAACGATTGGTTTTGATAATACGGTCAGTAGCGGTTTTGAACCGGTTGCCAGCGTTGATACGGCTGCCAGCTGAGATCGTTTGATAGTTTTTCAGGATCTTAACACGTTCGCGGATGTGAATGCTGTGGGGACAACACATAACCTTTGAGCCCAATACTGTTTGAAACCATATTTTCCACTCAAAATGTTTGTAAATAGATTCTCACTACTATTACAAGTAGAGTCCGACCGATTAATCGGCATCGGCATCGGCTAGTATCGGCCAATAAAATTGGTATCGGCATCGGCTAGTATCGGCATCGGCCAAAAAAAAAAGAATCGGCATCGGCCTTTTTTGGCCGATGCCATATCGGCCTATTTTTCTGCTTTCATTTTTTTGTTTTCATTTTTTGTACCAACGGGTTCTTATACCCCTTTTCAGTAATGTATTTTTATACTGTTTTAGATACTGTTTAATATAAATGTTTCCTAGAAATGTTTTTTTTAAAACTAGGTATTCTTAAAAATACAGATTTTCTCGAAATGTCTGTGCATTTCGTCTCTTAATGTGGATATCAGAAGAAGGGGCATTTAATTTTTCAATCTTATGCTTCTTTTTTAATTGGAAGCATTTTTTAACAGGCCTTTTATTTTTTCCAAATTTGTTTTCTGACTTCATCTGTACAACGGGTCGCAATTTGAGAGTACAAATTTTAATATAAAAATCGTAATTTTAAGTTGAATAAAAAACTGAATTTGTATGCAATATTTACGTCACTATTTTTGTTTCTCTCTCAGTGGATAAATGTGATATATTATTTTTTTTAATACATGTTAATGTATTAGAATTCTGAATTCTCTTGTTATTTTATTTAGTTTTTAATTATTCTCGTTGTTATTTAGTTTTTAATTATTTCTTTTCTCGTTGTTTTGTTATTTTGTGATGAATATTACAAACAATATGTAACAGTTCCTTTTGTTACTTTATAAAATAGACTGTGTTTTTGATTGAATTCATTCGTGTTATTTTTTCTATGTAATCGGCATCGGTATCGGCATCGGCATCGGCCGATTTTCGCCCTTTCGGCCGATTAATCGGCATCGGCATCGGCCAAAAAATTTGGTATCGGTCGGTGTCTAATTACAAGATGTGTATAATTTGTCTGCATTGTAGTTCCTTGTCGATTCCGATATCTGAAAATGATTGCGTGGAACTATTTGATTCTTTCTACTAATTTTTATCCTTAGGGAGCACTTTGGAATTTATATTAGGACAAAGTGTCAGAAATATCCGAAAATATATAAAATGCACATAAAATGAATTTTAATTTCTTAAAGATTTTATGTGAAATAAAATATTTTTGAAGCATATGAATATTGGATTTAAGGAAAAAATTTACGACCGACTGATAGGTTGTACACATTTAATATGTTGAAAGAAAATCAAAGAAAATCTGCTGTCCAAAGCGTACGCACAGCCCTAAGCCGCAAGGACAATATGGTCTGGCCTGAGGACTGCTCAAGTGTCGGCACTTGGGCACTCAGGCCGAGAGAAAAGCGGGGGAAAAACACACAATTAATATTGGGCTGTTAGTCGTTGTTGTAGTCGCTGCAATTACAGTCAGCAGTTCGTGGAACTGTGAACGAACGATGTACAGTGGATATAATCTATCCTTGCTGCATAATACGAAGATCCTGTTTGCATGCTGCGCCTGCGTGGCTAAGCGGCTTTGCGCGCTAACTGCAACGCGCTGCCGCACAAAAGCGATTGGCTTGCAAGTAGTTTGGTCGCATGGATTGTCGTAGCGACGAATGGTTGGCTGGCTGACTGACCGTTTCAGAAGCACATGCCACAGACGTTTGACAAACAACAAACAAGCAAAGACAATGCGACTCAATCAAAGCCAAGAAAAACAGCCGAATCGCACACATAGGCAAATGAGGATATGGAAAGATCGAAGGGGAATCATAAAAACAGTCAGGCGAACAAATTAAAATAATGCGAAACGCAACGCTGTGCAATTTGTGCGACTAGCAATGCGAACAAACAAATTGCTGTGACTACAAGCGGCAGCAAAATTTTCCACTGCATTTTTTGTTTAAGATTTTTGTTTTTGCAGCATTTGTTGGGTCGTTCGTTTTGCTCTTTTCTAGTTGTATACTTTTGTTTGTCAGCTTTATTAAATGCTCCTTTCTATGCTGATGCAGTTGTCCTTTCGCCGCTAAGATGTGCCAAAACAAGGCATGGACAATTTTACAATTTTGAGTAGGTACGCGTGCACTTGGAATGACCATTCGGATGCCGGTTTAAGTGTAAATTGCTGTGATCGAGGCGATTGAAATTTATGAGGTAGGGGATTCTGGAAATGAAATGCCGTCACAGCAGCGCTTTCAATGTAAATTCAATTGAGGAATAAATAAAATTTTATGTGTTCGTGGAATTTGGCTGCTTGCTTGGGAAGTCGCATTAATTGTTGAAAATGTGAACTATGAAAAGCAGTTTTGTTTGTTGCAGTTTTGCTGAAGAGGAAGCCATGCCTTTTGTCCCACTTGACAAATGCGCAGCATCGAAATGTTTTTCATTCGTAACGACTGCCGTTTATTGCCATATTGCAGTTATTAGCAAACTTATTTGGTTGGCGCCTGAGTGCCGCGAATCCAACGCCAACGCTGGCTTTAATTGAAAAATATTCGCAGTAATATGGCAAATCTTTTACTGCCTGAACCAGAAATTGTACGACTATAAAATGGAATATTGCCGTTTTTGGTTGATTTATTTGCTTGTTTCAGCGAGCGTGTTGCTTAATTTCGCACAAAACACTCGACTTGCCGTACACGAGTCGCCCGGACCACGACGTTAGGCGTCGTCTAGCGATAAAATGTCAACCGCGCATGTTATAAAACACAAAAAAAATATTTAAATTAATTTTCATTAATATTGAAAGTCATTAAAGTGATTGCCTTATCGCACGGTGCGCTGTGTGTGTGTGCGAGTTGCACGGCCGACATGTGGCAAGCGCGCGGCTTGCTGGGCCGCCGTGCCGTATGAGTGCGAGTACCTGCTTCAAATTGCTATGTTGGTAATTAAAGTTTCATGTAAATTAAAAATTTCACAATTTTTGCTTGGGTTTTACTAAAAAATAAAAACAATTTCAAGACGAAATATGCCGGAAAACAACAAACACAAAACACAAATAACAAAGCACAACAACAATACACTAACATTAGTTTGAAGGAAATAGTTGAATGCTACGAATGGCAGAAGGTACAAATAAAATAATGCACACGACAAACAAAAACAAATAAACAGCAAGAAATAAAAGTCTAAAGTTGCAGGCATATTAGATAAAACGTCGGACCGTTCGGGCAGAGGGTACGGCGGCAAATGTTGACGGTAATGGCACCCACATAATTGAGCGCGATAAAATTTCACTATAAATTTTTCAATATGGCAAATGTGTGTTTCATTGAAGCAAATGGACGGCGGGAGCAGGAGGGGAAAATGTGTTCATAACAAAATTGATTTATTCTAATTACTGGTGTGGTGGTTCACACCATTTGAGAGTTTTTGCTTGTCATAATAAAAGTTGCATTCAATAAGTATGAACATTCAAGACGAAGCTCAGATTGTTCAAAAGTTTGTAAATTTTTCATAAGTGTAGTTTTTCATAAGCGTTTCTACAGGGTGGACCATTTAAGATTTGGAATTTGAACTACGCTTTATTTCGAGAATGACAGTCCAAATGTCATTCAATTTGTGTTCGTAATTTAGTTAAAAGTTTGACATTTACGAAATGGGACGCTATACGCTTGAACAAAATTGGGAAATATTGAGAACTTTCTTCCAAACTGGAGAGTCTTCAACCCATCGTCGAAAAATCGAAAAATTGTCTTTTTGGATGAGGCCCATTTTCACCTCGGAGGCTATGTGAATAAGCAAAATTGTCTCATCTGGGGTTCGGAAAATCCACACGTCACCATTGAGAAGCCAATGCACCCACAAAGAGTTACGGTCTGGTGCGGGTTTTGGTCCGGTGGCATCATTGGGCCATTTTTCTTTGAAAATAAAAAGGAGCCGCCGTTACAGTCAATGGCGAGCGTTACCGTGCCATGCTCAACGAATTTTTGTTTCCAAAAATTGAAGCGGATGACATGGACGACATTTGGTTTCAACAGGATGGCGCAACAAGCCACACAGCCAACGTAACAATCGAACTTTTGGGCACCGTTTTCGAAAATCGAATAATCAGTCGAAATTCTGAAGTCAATTGGCCGCCTCGGAGCTGCGATTTAAGTCCGTTGGACTTTTTTTTGTGGGGAGCCGTAAAGGACAAGTGTTACGCTAACCATCCAGAGACGATTGAAGCTTTGAAACATGAAATCGGAGTTGCCATTCAGGAAATTCTACCCGGAACAATCGAAAAAGTACTTGAAAATTGGGTTAACCGAATGGCGTACTGTAAGGCCAGTAGTGGCAGTCATATGAACGATGTCGTTTTTCATTCTTAAATAACAAAATCCAAGCTTTGTAATAAAACAGGAATTTTCAAAAAATATTCATTAGTTTTTTTTATAACCGATTCAAATTCCGAATCTTAAATGGTCCACCCTGTAGTAAATACATCATGTGACAATAAAAAACTTTGTCGTGATCTCTCCAGAAGTTCATATAAGATAGCATTCATTCGTTTTCATTTTGGGGGGTTTCGCTTATAACTTTTGAGCTCAATTCCATTTGAAAGCTTATTTTGTACCAGCAATTTTTGTATTTGAGGGGGGTTTGAAACCCGAACCCACCACCCCTATGTGCGCCACTGTAGGATAGGCTAGGCTAGCCATAGGTAACGTTAGGGCACTTTACCAGAGACCATTGTTCCGTATTCTTTCGAAAAATATAAGAAAAAAGAGGAAGACATAAATAGAAAAAATTGTGGTAGGTCTAGGGATCTTCATTCTCCAAAAATTTAATTTTTCAGGGAAATAATCTAAGATCATCAAAGAAGCCTAACGTCTTTTAACGCATTTAGTCAGAAAAGCCTCTGACTCTTTTAAAAAATTACAGAAATAAGAGGAGGACAAAGAAGTGGACGATTTTTAAATAAGATTACAACTCTTCTTCCTCCTGAATTTTCCTTTTTGAATTTTAGTGAGAGGAAGAGATGATAAGGGAATAATATTGCTTGTTCTACAAGTACTTACTCAAAAGCCGGCCTCGATAGTCCAGTAGGTAGCACGCCGAATTCTTATACCGAGGTCCAAGGTTCAAATCCTGGCTTGGGCTGGTGAAGTGCTCGTCTCTTTCTATCGCTATCTATGTTAAGCAGATAAGATTTTCAAGAATTGCTCAAGTGCCCTCTTGGCAAGCTTTGGCTTGGCTTTTCCAAGTGTGAAAGAAAAACTACCAACCTTCGCCACTAATCCAAGTACTATTGACTTATCTGTAAGCAATAGGTTTCCAATATCTAGAGTAAGTATTAACTGGACTAAAAAGACTAAAGTCGAGCTCCCCGAAACCATCGAAGCGGTGGTTTCGACTGTTTTGAAAAGGTCCTACCTATTTAATTATCTTTTGCCAATTCTGCAAGTTTCAGGGTTTTTATAGGATTTTTAATACCAGAGAAAGTAGATGCCAGAAGAAAATTTCCTCAGTGTGGGTTAAGTCGGGTCTGAAGCCAATAACTCTATGGATCCAATTGTAACCATTTACCACAAATTTTGTTAAGTATTTTATTTTGAATTTTTTTAAATATTCTTTGGCAAAGTTGTAGCGGAGACTTGAGACTATGCAATGGTATGAAATATGCTATATGTATATTTTTTGATGCTATACAATTTGGCTTCTAGAGACCAAACCATCTTATCTCGTCACTACAAACTTGACCCTTTATTCCTATTGAATCGTACTTTGAGTTTTTTTCAGTGTACTATCTGAAACAATGGGACAGTTTGTGGTCATTGAACGTTGTAGGTGTACACTTCTGACACTTCTGCGAACCCAAAAAATCTTCAATTATGGCTGTGAATTAAATAAGCTCAGAGTGAAAACCCAGCATTGTTTGATACAAAGCTGGACCCTTAGTTATAGTTTGTCTATATGCGTTACCTGTACTGGGAAGTTAGGTTCATATCTCCTTAATATTGGTCGCTATTGTTCTCTTGGCAGGACGAAAGTCTGCTTTAAAGGAATAAATTAAAACTGCAGGTATCGGATATTGTTTTTTTTTGTATTAAGTAAGTGGCAGCAACTGTATATTTCGCTGTCGTTGCTGTGTTCGCCGCATGTCAACACCGCGCCAACAAGCACCGCTAATCAGCTGTGTCGGTGTGTCGCGGCCAGACTTCTCTGAAAACCGATAATATTTCTTTCGCTCTTCCTCTCTGTGTTTTTTGTTTTTCGACTTTGTTGCACAGCGCTTTTTGTATCGTCACACTATCGTCCAAGCGACCTGATGCACTCTTATCGCTGCGGCTGCATGGCCAAAGGCTTCGTGTATGGCCCACCTCACGGCTCATTTGGCATTGCGCCAACTTCAAAGAATTCAAAGAATTGCTCAACAAGGCGCAGAGCACAGCGTCCGAGCTGTCACGGCCAACGTAGCCCTAAATTTGATCCCTGCATGCAATGCGAGCGCCTGTCCCAACCCCAGCTACCACCACAGCCACCGGCATCGGCATCGGCACCAGCACCAGCACCGACTCGGGCACAGCCCCAAGCCGCATCGGCAGCACCAAACGGCAGGCGGCAGGCTCTAAATGCAATAACCAACACCACCATTGTTGGTGGTTAGTGCGGCTTGTGCAGATTTTTTGTTATAGTATTTAAATTGAAAATTCCCGATTTGCAATAGTCACAGTTGCGCTTAATTTGCACCTCTCTGCACCTCATGCATGCACACATGCCGACGCCGCCAGCCGCACTCAAGAGCGCACGGCTTGATTTGTGCAAGCGCAGCGGCCGCGGCGGCGGGCGGCGGTGCTAAGTGGCTGCGGCGGTGGTGCCGCTGCCGGTGCCATATTGGATACTTTTGTCTACACGCCAAAAGTCCACTCGAGCGCATATGCCAGCAGCAGCCGTAGCGGCGGCCGCACAGAATCCGGCCACTGCGCATCGAGCCGCCGACGACGATCGAGCGAGCTGTGTGATATGGTTGCCTCACATAAGTATGTAGATACGAGGTTATGGCAATTAAAACACATGATTTAAGTTTCACTTACAATAAATTCAATTGATTTAAGTGCTTGATTGGCTTTGGTTGTGGCTTGGCCCATAAATCAGCTGCGTTGTGTTTATACTCGTAAGTTTTAATTAAAAAACAATATAAAAAACAACGTGGAAATGGCGCATACAAGGTGAAAATATAACAATAAATACTTGCAGCAATTGCTGCTGCTTACGTAAGGCAGCAATAAATAAAAGCGTTATACCAGAAATCTGGCTGTGTGATTAAATAATAAATTGTAATTTGATTAAATGCTCATAAGAAATTGTAAACATGTGGCAAATTATAGTCAAGCGATCATGCATTGCGTCATGCGTTTCATTGAATGAATAGCAATAAATTGGGATGGATGGGGAATTTTCGTGGGCTGCAAAATTTAAATAAATTCGCTTTAACCCTTTCGACCTCGAATTTTACCCTGTGTATCGATATTACTTTTTGGTATTTAAATCATGAAACACTTTTCTCAGAAGTGTGCTCACGACATTTGAAGTCGCCACGCCTCTTTGTTAGAGTTCTAGAGCTAGTTTACTTTACAATTTTAGCTTAAAACGGGTTAAATAAATTTTGTATCAATATTTTTCCATTACAAAAAAATTATTTAATATTTATGGAAAAATACAAAATTATCACGTTTTGATTTTATTTAACCATTATTAGAGAAACAGGGTTTTGATCAAACGCGCCCCATTCGTAGACTTCAATTAGAACACAAACTGTCCCTGATATCGCTGCAAATTATTGAAAATGATTTTGGGCATAACAGTAAAATTTGTTTAATTTGCCTCTAATTCACTTCTAAAAATATTAATGTGTTGGTGCCTACTTAAATTAAAACCCATAAATCAGCTTTTGCTATAAGATGACAAATAGGTGAAGTTGCTTAGTCTAGTATTTCGTTGATTGTTGTAATACAATGTACACAATTTATGAATAGGAAAAAAGTAAAGAAATTAGTTACGCTTTCAGTTTTGTCTGCTGTGTACAAAAATGTATTTCAATGGCTTCAAGAATATGGTTCATGAGAGTGGGTTAGGTAAGGTTAGGTAGCAGGCAGCGGGCCACTGGCCATTAAAAACCAGAAAGGAGAAGAGTGCCTCAAGTTTCCTACTGAAATGATGATCGAAACGATGTGTTGGTCACTTCATTAACACAGCGTCCAGATCATCAAACAATCAAAATTACCAGAGACTCGGTGCCACTTGCTCATAATTTCTGCAGAAACACCGATAAAGCAAGTCAAGTTTTGGTGCTACAAAACAGGACTTATATGAAAGTGTGTATCTTATCTTTTCTGAACTGTAGAAGGTTTTTAGAAGGTATTTTCGAATAATGTTTTCCTACTACTCAACTTTCATGCTGGCCTCGATAGTCCAGCGGGTAGCGCTCTGGCTTCTTATACCGAGGCCCTAGGTTCGAATCCTAGCTCGGGCTGCTGAAAAACTCGTCTACTTCTATCGCTATCCACATGAAGCAGATGAGAATTACTAGAATTGCACAAGTGCACTCTTGGTAGGCAATGGCAAACCTCCAAGTGTGAAAGGAAAATTGCCAAAAAACCGCCGTTCGGATTCGGCGTTAAACTGTAGGTCCCCTCCCTCCCTTTCCCCATCCGTTTAAAATGTGTGTTGTATCACATGTTGGTAAAAACAGTGTTGCATACACATTTCAAACGGGTGGAATTTGTGGTATCACAACGGGTCATATAGGCCTAAGTGTGTCTCATACAGAGGCAGCCACTACAAGCAACCAACAACCAATTCAACTTTCATCTTTAACTCCCTTACTTATCTCCCTGACTTAGACAAGTGTAATGTCTTTTAAAGAGGGTGATAATCTTCAGGAAGTTATTTGCAATTTACCATATTCCTAAAACACCCTTCCCCCTGTTGAGCATTTGCCAAAACATGCCACTTAATTAGACCCCTTTTCGTCCCCTACTAAACTTACAACAATTTGTAGTAAGCGAGAAGAAGCACAAGTGGGTCTGACCATCTTGTCAGAATGAATTTAATTGATCGTTTCGGTCATATTATTCAATGCAATTTAACACATTTGCCTAGCATTAAGACTTGCATAATGAGCGCCAGCGGGGCATTGATGAATGAAGCAGCAGCAGCTAAACGTTGGCCACACTACTCAACGCACTTTAGTTGGCTGCCAACCGAATCGTTTGGGTTCAATGAACGGCAAATGAATTTGGCACAAGTTCTTTATTCACCAGTCTGGCCAAAGTTCGCATCCGCTGTGTTGTGATCCATTGTTAAAGAGAGGATTTAAGGCGAAATAAGCGACCATTAACAACGCATGATTTGAGCAGATCGCTGATTGTTTTGCTGGTCATTTCCAATGCTACGACGCCTGCAAATATCGACTTTTGCGGCAGGAATAAATTGCAAACATTGCGTTTTGCACTATGGCGAAATGTTGCACATAACTCATAAACCTAGGCGCACTCCGCAGCAGTGCGCCACACTTGGGCGCGCCAAGAAAAGCCGCCAGACGCGCGACAAACGCAAATTGTTGGCAATTTATGCAAAAATCACGTTTGAATTCGATTACGGGGCGTTAAGAATAAAGCAGAGTGGAAATTATACGAACAAGAACGAACATAAGAAGTGGTTTAGGAAGAAGCACGCAATCTGGTCGCGTTGCAAGCGGCCGCGACAGCGTTTTATTGGCGGCGCGCTGGTCTCCGCTGGTTGTGGCAATTGTCGCAGTGGGTTGCAATGTGTCGCACAGCATTTGCGCGATGATCGATCGCATCGATCGATTTTTCGATTTTTACACATTTCTTGGGGTCGAGCATTGTTGCTCGTTGCATGGCACTCGGTGCGTTTGCGCCGTCTGGCTTGTTGCAACAAATTGCGGACATAAATTTTCATAGTTTCTCTGTTGCACTTTGCAGTCACACGACGATCACACGGATGATGAAATGCGTGATTGCGACTCGGTGGACGGTGATCACGTAATACGTGCCAGACGCTTGAACGTCGCAAGCAACGGCGGTGATATGAGCTACGGCAGTGGCGTAGGCGGCGTTGGCATGGACATTCGAAGCCCAGATCGGCACACAGATCTGCAAATGAAGTAAGTCACCCAACTCTGGGCGGATTTCAGTGCGAGCATCTTTCAATTTTGAGTTCTATTTACAGCCCACATCATCACTTCCCGCCGAATCATGCGCTCAACGCGCTGGGCAGCTTCATGGGCATTGGCGCTCTGCACGGCATTCCAAGTTTGCAGCACAACGACGTGCTGGAGAAGCTCAAGATGCAGGTGCGTGACATGAAAGTGGGACTCATGGTAAGTCAATGTTGGGAGTCGAAATTGTGCGACCATTGAAAGCAAACGTTGGCCAGCTGCTAAAATTGGCCTGTTGCCTTTTCTGTCTCGATTCTCTTCGCAGGAACAGGACTACAATACACATGCGTCAGCTTTCGCACCGAATCTCCTGCCTACGCCCATCAACACCGCATTCACATTGCCGCCCACCACGATGGCATCCTTCGGCCACACCGCGCAGAGCTTGTCGACACAGACGGGTGGTGGCGGCTCAGCGGGCATGGCCAACGGCAACCCGAACACACAGAATTCCACAAATGCAACGAGTGGCGTAGCGTCAGCGCTGACGAATGGCGGTAGCGGCGGTGGGGGAGGCGCAGGAGGAGGTGGCGGAGGTGGAGGCAGTGGTGCGCTCGCTACAAGCAACAGCGGCGGTAGCTTCTCGTTCGCATCTCCAACAGCGCCGAGCACAAAAGACGGTAAGTGGCAAAGTGGCAGAATGGCATGTGGCAGGCGTTGAGTGTGCGACGAATGGTGAATTGAATGGCTCGGCATGGCGTATTCGGCAAACAATGAGCGACGAGCGCGCGAGCTGCTGGAATGTAGCAAATTTGTGTTGCCCTTTTCACGTGTGTGTGTTGCGGTGGCTCGTACGTCAGTGGCCGTCTTCGGCTAACCGATTTGTTAATTGATGAAACTCGCATGCACAAAACAACAACAACAGCTGCAGCAACACTACAAAGTGCTATTGAACCTTTTTTGGCTTTTGGTTGCATAAAAAGTAAAAAAAAGATCGAAATAATTTGTTTAAAACTGTTGTTGTTGTTGCTACGTTGTAGCCAAACGATGTTGTTGTTGTTTGTCAATATGTGCAAACAATGGCCAGTGTTGCCAGCCTAGTGCTGCTTGTTATTATTTTCGCGGTTGTTGTTGTCTATGCGTCTATTTTTAGCTGCAGATTTAAAAATGGTACTAATGAACTTAATAACTACCGTTATCTGCCTTTAAATATTTGGTTCTAAAATTTTAAAAGTGTGTTTCCTTATTTTGTTTTTTACCATTTTACAGTAAATCCTGCTTCGAATTCTTCCACATCTAGTGAGGCTTCCAATTCATCACAACAAAACAATGGCTGGAGTTTTGAAGAACAATACAAACAAGTCAGACAGGTGAGTGAATTATAATCGATTTTGAATTTGGAACTATTCAAAGCTTCAAAGATTAGGAACAGACTTAAGAATCAGTGATCGCTGTTCAGTCATCTTGCTGAGCCTCTTTGGGTCCCAACCATATCAAATATATTTTTGTATATTCTTTTCGAACCTCAATGGTTAGAGTTTTGCTCTTGTTAGATCAATTCGTGGGTTTTCTATTGAGCCTTAAAAAATTCTTCCTTTTTTATTTCTTTTCAACCCCAAAGTGAACTCAGACTTACACTGCAGATGTTCTCTCTTGACGGAAACTGGTTTCTCTTTCCCTCAAGTGTCCGTTAAGAAGTTAGCAATCTTGCGCTCCAGCTGACCTCTGACGATTCAAGTGTTTGAACTGCTTGTGCGGAAGGATGCTGCATACAGGATATGCGCCATGGGTGGTTTATCGCTTCGGTCGGGTTATTCAGTTTGAAGATGTTCAATTTTTAGTGTTTCCTTTACAGCGATTAATAGTTGGTTAATAGTTGTTTTACCAGACTTTGTAGCCAACTTGATGCAAGTAATGCAGTCGAAATTAAACCCAAAAGAATTGTGAGAACAAATTCAGGTTTCACTGCTACTCCGTGGAAAATCGCTTCATTACACATTCAGCATCAGAAATTGCAGTCTGCCGGCGCATTTGTCGACAATTCTTGTGAGCGCTTACACAAACGTTTAGTGAATTGTTGCGGAAAATTGTCCGTTACTGGACGGCGGCACATTGCCTGTGCCTACACTCAATTAAGTTGGCTATAGATGAGCGCCTATTAATCACCCAAATAATGTGGACACACTTCATGCTGTCCGCCACTGCTCCGCACACATTCGTCTATTTGTCTATGCGTGGCCGATCGTTGTGTGTGCGAGTGTAAGTTAGTGTTGGTGAGTGTGCAGCACTTAATTAAGCAATTGATGCAGCAGCTGTAAGCCACTTCATCATTGGCTGCGTGAAATGCCGCACCATTCAGCGTTCCACCCACACAGCCGCTTTCCAGCTTGCAGCCGTCCTTCGCATTTTATTGTCCTTTTCATGTGCGCAATTTAATTGAACCTGTGAGAACTTCAACAGATTTCTGACATTAAAATCCTATAAATTAGCCGAGTCTGGGCTGTACTGGCCGTTGCCCACTTGTAGTTGCCAGTGCAGTGCGGCTGAGTAATTGCGGCGCCATTGAGCTCACTTGCTGCGGAATATTTTATTTGCCATAAACCAAAAATTCGTTACGCACCGCACAAAGTTTCAGTCTGTGCGCCAAATAAAATTAAGGATTTTTGCTGTTCGCAAGGGTTGGCGAAATTGTGGCAGGAAGAAAGCGTTTATTGTGTTGTGCTCGTGCGGGATTAAGATTGGATTACGCAGGTCGGTGTTGGTGGCCAAATTTGACTATCAATGCCTCGGCAGCAGGTACGAAGGCGCAAGCAAATGAATCCTTAACATGGACCTTTCGTTTAATCCGCTCAGGCGTCGGCGCACTGGCATGACAGGGGATTTTTGCAAAGTAGCACCCAACTTATTATAAGCGACAAAGATGAACCCACTGCGTGACTATTGCTTTTCAAAATACACAAGTTTCATCACTGAAGAGAGAAGAGCATCCCAATTGGCTGCGTGAAGATTTGTTGGCTCAGCGATCATGTTGCCATGGTATCGAAACTGGCAGATAGAGGAATGAACCTGTTCATGAACTTTCATTTTTTCTGTCCAAGTCCTTTTCTGCGTGTTGAAAATTCATCGCTTCAACACTTTTCTTCTTTGTAATGGTACATCCATCATCAATTACTCGCTCCCTGCAGTCGTAACCTTAGAATTACACATATTCCGCTAATTGCTAGGACACGATGTGCCAATACATAATACATTTGCATTTACATTACGTTTATGTGAATTCGGCATCGGTTCGGCGCGCCGACTCATGTGCACCGTATGCTGCACACATGCCATCAGGCAGCGCCATGGGTGGTCGCTGCAACCAATTAGAGATTTATGCAAACTTAGTTTAGATTTTTCTTCAATGTAAAGTGAGAAATATTTTCCTCAATCCTTGTGCATGGTTTCCCTTTTCGACATCGTTATTGGACAAACAAACGAACAAAAATGTGGCTGTATTGCTGCTTAGAGCGTTAAACATGAACTATCACGTACAGTGCCTTACAAAAGTATATGGAAATTCAACTTGAAAATAGGAACTTAAATATTTTTAATAATTTAAGAAATTTGATATTTGAAAATTAGATTTTATGTATGTTTAAAATTCAACCCAATATTCAAGATGTAAGATTTTAATGCAAAAATCGCTATAAGAAATTCCAGAAACTTCGAGATTAAATTGAGAAATCATAATGGAGAGTAGTACAACCCAAAATGTGGACAATAAATTGCACTAACCCAGACTATTAATTTTTTTTATAGAGCTCCTAGGTTCATGTATATTCTTCTTGATTGAACTTTCGACGAAATATACGGAGACTTAACTAGCTAACCATAAATAAATTATACAGAAATATTGCTCTTAAGTAGTCGTCCGATTTTGATGAAAATGAGCAGGTTATACACAATGGACTCTCTTTATTGAATGTTTAATTGACTTATAGTAAACTATTTACATCTGTGAAGCGCTGTCAAAATGTAATATTTCTTTATCAGCTCGTGCACCAATTCGACTTCTTAATGAAGCATATTTGATACTTCGATCCTTGAGACCCTCTGATTTCCGCGGCTTCTGCAAATATTACTGGACGAGAGGTGTCATCCAAAGAGTGTGGACTCTATAATGGGTACAGCGAAAGCTCTTGAAAGTTAATATGTGCAAGATTGGACCAGTTCGGTGTCGTCAAAGTGCGTTTTAAAAAGTTGAAGGTCCATATCTAGAATTAGTTTTCTCACATTTCCGAAAGAATTTTGAAGCGCAGCAACAGTCCAGTGAGTTTTGTGATTGAATTACAATAAAAAAATGGAATTTTGAGTCGATCAAAGACAATGAGGTGAACTTTGAGCTGCGTAATGTTCCGGTATTGCTATTTGATAGAAGAAAGACTCTAAAATTAAATATACTTTCAAGTCCATAAAGAAGAGCAAAGTTAAGTTTGATCTTAGCGACAGTATCAATAAGCTGTCAAAGATAAAAAACCTGGTACATCTAGTTGGATCTGCTTTGCTGAAAGATTTGATGTCTCGTCTGATCTGATGTCTGATATTTTGTTGTTATATGCCAAATACTGAAAACAAATCCAGATTATTTATGGGAATCTGAACAACTGGTTCATCATATTTAGAGTCATCATTCCGCGAGACACATGAACTTTCTTCTTTCTGCCGCAATAAATCTTAGGGCAAATTTAAACTCGACCTAAAAATAAAACACTAATATAATCGGTAACTAGTTATGACTTATTTACCAGAAAAATATACAAATGTTTGATGCATGTAATGATTTCTTGGGAGCAAGAGAGAAACTACAAAATTACTCTTTTGTTTTCTCTTCCGATTACTTTTGTGAGACACTGTATATAAGTATGCATACATGCAATACAGTAGAGTTTAGTATAGAATTTATAAAAATATGTGTGCTATGTAAAATAAATATAATAAATAAATAAAATAAATATAATAAATAAATAAAATAAATATAATAAATATAATAAAATCGAACCTGCCAACAAGTTTTCTCGTCCCAAACACATAATTGAAAAAAATTGCGCTAAATATTGAGAAACAGTGAATTAAAAATATATATATCAAAAATAAATGGTGAGCAAATTGAATTGCATCCAATTCGGCTGCTGTGACTTGTGGCAACTGAGTGTTTGGTGAATGTGTACGTATTAAAAACAAATAACTTATCAATCAAACTATTTTTAAATTAATTAATGATGGCATTTCCTGTCTCGCGCATCTCGCTGCCTTTCTTTCAACAATTTGTCTGTGTGTGTGTGTGCATCATAGCTGTCTGCCTCACTGGCTGGCGGGCGGACTGTTTTGCAGACTACATTCACTTGTGTGTGTGTGCGCCATATTTGCCACCATTTTTCTCTTCTTCGATTGCTTTGCTACTCGGTGAACACACTTCATATGAACCGCCGCAATTACGCCTCAGTGGGTCTACGTGCGCTTATAGCAAAATCGAAATAAAAATATTATATAGACGCACCGTAGACACATATTCGCATTTTATGGAAAATATATCATTTATGGCTACGTTCAATGGGGTTTAGCTGATCGAGCGCGCAATTGAGTGAGCGCGTTTCATGTATGAGAGCGAGAGCGACAGTACGTTGGGCGGCAATTTTTCATAAATTTCTGTATACTCATTAATCAATGTCACTTATGTGCTTTGATTACGAAATGCTTTAAACAATTGAATTTAATTGTAGATTAGTTTTAGGGCGGACCTTACTGCCTTATATATTTCGAAAATATTTATAAAAATATTTGTTAAAATTAAAAAAATTAACTTGTTTTTTTCAAACCAAAACAAATATGAATAATGAATTGTTTTCAACCTAAGTTTACTGAATTTACTGAAAATTTGTTAAAATTAAAAAAAGAAATTTTTTTTCAAACTAAAACAAATATAAATAATGAATTCAGTTTACTGAATTTACTGAAAATTTGTTAAAATTAAAAAAATAAAAATTGTTATTTCAAACCAAAACAAATATGATTTCAACCCAAGGTTTATATTTCTATAAACCTTGATTTCAACCTCAGTTTACTGAATAAAATTTACTAAAAAATGTATAAAACATGCAAAATATGTAAATTTTTGTATAAACAGATATTTCTCTCTTTAATATTTAACATTATTGTCATGTTGCTACTTATACTTTTTATACATAGATTTTAGGGCGGACCTTGCTGCCTCATATAATTCAAAAATATTTATACAAATTTTTTTGTTTGATTTTAATCTCAAATCGAAGCAAATATGAATAATGCCTCGTTTTCAACCTCAGTCCACTGAATAAAATTTATTAAAATGTGTAGGTACATAACATGCAAAATATGAAAATATTTACATATGTCAACAGATATTTCTCTCTCTATTAATTAACCCGAATGTGCCGGAAATCTTTTTTCTCGAAATTGTCAAAAACATGTTTTGATCGAAACATAATTGAAAAAAATTGTTTTTTAGGGCATATTTGGTGTGACCATATGGTCACGCTAAGCGCTACCGGGTTAACATTATCGTCTTGCCGCTACTCATTATCTTTCGTCCATAAATTTTTATCGATTTGGATTCTCTTGGTTCCACTTTTAATTCATTTCTATAAATAGTGGGCATATTTTTACAGCTTGTCTCCCAAGTGAGATTTGTCAATTGAAATCCGATCATGCAGACATAAATTCGATGAGCATTCGGGCATTTAAAGCCATTCAACAGCGTGCGACGGGTGCTGCTCTCGGCCATTTGTCAGAGACTTGTGTCTGGTCAGCATATTTTCCGAAAGTAGACAATCACCACCGCTGCTCGTACTATTTTTGGAAATAAAAACAATGCTAGCAGCATGAATTAAAAATTTCCCAAAAACAGTAAACTGTGAAATCAGAGATAATACCCGAACCTACTTGATGCATGCTGCCATATGCCGCGCAGTCGGGACTGGTCGATGCAATTCGGCTTTGCGGCAGCGCTACCTACGCGTACTTGCAATTGAAATTGATATTTCCTTGGCATATTGTACAGAAGTCTGTGTGCTGCTCTCTCGTCGTCGGCTATCCGCAATAAATTAATCTCGAGCTGAGCTTCTCGGTCCTTTGGTCGTCGCCCATGCCTAGTTGTCGTCCTGAGCGTTGTTCTATGGCGTTTTGGTCAATTTGATTGCTACTTCCAAGAAACGAATCGTAAAAACGTAAATAACTATCTAGCAACAACTATCGAACGCTTCTTAATCACTGTTCGGTCGTCCTTCGTCTGTCGTTCTGCACGCATCATCCCTGTCTCGAGCCTGAGGCATATTCGATTTGTATTTAGGTAGCAAACTGTCGGCTAACGTCTATGGAAATGCAGATTAAATATGGACAGTTAATAAAGCGGAATGAGAAACTGCCGCTGCGACTGTGTGCCTGTGTGAGTGTTGGTATCTAACAGCAATTATGATTGGTCTATGGTGTGCTATCGTTTTATTGTGCTCTCAGTGTATCGCTGCACAAACGCGCGCAGGCATTCGGAACCGTGCCACAACCTCTTTTGTGTGATGCAAACAGGTTTTGCGTGCAGGGGTTGATGTCGGTCGCTTTGGTTTCGGGCCTTCCTTCATTTTTATTGCACAAACGCATTATCAGGTCATATTCCAGAAATGTCAACGTGCCGCTGCCTGCGTGCCCGAGTGTGTGTGCGTGTTTCGGTGTGTGTGTGTGTGTGTGTGTATCTCGGCCCATGTGTCATTTGTAGTTTATAGCGTGCATCTCCGGATGTTTTTAGTTGATTGAGGACCTTTGATATCGCAGCATCGCTGGCATAATTTTCTTGATTCTCTGCTGCGGAAGCGGAAATCGAGCAGCTCAATCAATAACGCGGTTTCTCGGAACACACCCATTGTGGGCGGCGATGTAAATGTGCAGTGAATTTGTTGAAAAACTAAACTTTTTCGCTGAAAGAATTAGTTAACTCTTTCTGAATTTAACAAAGAATGAAAATAAAGTGTTGAAAATTTTATTAACAATTTGGTGTTGATTGTGTAAAAATATTGAATTTAGACAACTTTTGAGAATTCAACTGAGATACCGAGTGAAACTACTTTTGAGAAAATTATTGAGAAACTGCTCGAGAAAGCTGCTGAGAAAACTACTACTAAGAAAAAGAGTGAGACACCGACTGAGAAACCAACTGAGACATCGACTGAGACAACTTTTGAGAAAATTATTGAAAAACTGACTGAGAGAGCTTCTGAGAAGTCAAGCGAAAAGTCGGCTTTAAAAACTGCTACGAAAACCACTGAAAAGCCAACTGAGAATACTTTGGAGACAAAGTTTGAAAGATTGAATTCTTTCAAGGCAAAAATGCTGATTACTGAGGATCAAATTCAGGAGGTAATTGCAAAAATGAACTGTGAGAATGTGTGTGTGATTAAATAATTTGTGTTTGTGTTGCAAGTATTTGTAGAACGTGCGATTATTTTGCCGTCGGGAAAGTGATTCAGTCGGTCCTGAGTTGATACTTAAATGTTTCTGATGAATTGTTATGATTTGTATGAAATATCTTAGAAAGTGTGTTGGATACTATTGCTAGTTTGTAGTACCCGCCATTGTCATTTTGTTTTTCAACTAAAATGCGTATAAAATATACTATCTTCGAAATTAGAAATGATGCAGAGTAGAACAATTTGTTTTTAGTGAATTTTTCAGGTTAATTTCGTTCTATGTTACTTTGTGAGCCATGCAAATCAAATAAACTCTCAACTATAAATGAAACTAAGTTAACAAACAACAGTTAAATGTTTTGAGCACTGAGCACAACAAACTGTCCAGTTCCAGCATTGATTTTTAAGACACACATTGAATTGTTATTGGGGGTTTCAGACTACAAATGCAAGCCAGTTTTATATTCCGACTAAACTTTTTTGGAAAGCAACTAATATCTGATATACAGTCGTGTCTGAATATAGTGAACTAATTATTGCAAGGCCTGTTCACAGTATTGAGGTTGTTCACTATATCAAGGTTAAAATTTTTGTTCAAAAACTCGTTTTATTTGCTTATTTCCAATTTTTTCAACAATTTCCAACTTTTCCTTTAACGAAAGAAATTTCCGCGAAGACATGATCCCACTAGGATTTTTTTGCACTCAAAAACTTTTAAATACACATAAAAAAGCCCACTTTCAACCACAATAGGTTTGCACTCGACAAAAAACATAACCATTAAGGTCAAGAAACAGCTGATTTTGTAACAATCAACAGCAAAAATACAAATTAGGGGAATACCCTCATTAATTTTTGATTCCTTCTTGTGTTTTTTTGTTGCTTTTTTCTTGAAATTGCTTTCAAAATTTTGTTCACTATTAAGTTTTCGATTGTTCACTATTTAGAGTACTCTATGTAAAAATTTGGGTGTTCACTATATAGGGTGTTCACTATACCCAGACACGACTGTATTTGCAATTCATACATAGGTTTTAGTATATTTTGGGTTATGTGCAGCCAGTGTCATCCTTAAGGTGTGGAGTGATGCAAATTTCACAAAAGGAGTCTCACTTCTTCGTAGAAGCGATCCAATTTTTAAAATTGCTGTATCGCTTTTCTTTGAAATTATTTTTTAAGTGTCAAAAGCAAAACGGCCGAATTTGTCAAAATAGGTGTTGCCATATTTATTGCTGTAAAAACAGTAGTGCCAATAAAAACACAAAAACGACAAAACGACTCAATAAATACAAATAAACTCGCTCATAAAATTCATTTATATTTTTTATTTATTAATTTAATGCCAGAGCTTTCGACTATACATATAGCTCATAAAACAATTTTACTATTTCAATATAATATAATAAAAAAATTATATATTTATAAAAAATGCTAACACATTTACCAATAACAGCTCTTCGCATTATCTCACCTCAATCATAATTATGTCGTTATCCACTGGTTATAATTGTGTAAATCATTTAGGCGAATGCGATTATCTGTCCCAGCAATGTCATGCACGCTACGTTTACAGTAGCATCGACCGAGAGAAAGCGCCCCTTTGCTGTCCTAATCGCCAATGAATTCACCAAAATAAGCGCCGCAATCAACATTGCTTTGTTTGTCCACACCTTTTCACTTCTGACAACCCCAAATACTTAGGTGTGCAATGTTGTCACCCATCCGACAACAACACTAACAACAATAATGCATACAATGGCATTGACAACAAAACGCCCAAAATGAAAACAGCACCGCTATACTTGCCCAATGTAGGGGCAACAGCAGCACTCACCACCGGCGCGATAAAAATCACCGAGTCGGATCGTTTGATTTCGCTGCCGTTGCTGCTGCTTGCGGGGATGTGCAGTGGCCTTTTTTACGCTCATTGAGTTCGGTGCTCCTGATTTGTTGTGTGTGTTAGATATCGGAAATCTGCTTTGTGGTGGCACATGCTAACACCAAACAAAGGTGCTTTGCCACCGAAACAAAAAATGAAGGTAACAAACGACGACGGTTAGGGGAAACGAACAAAGGCGTGAATTTCAAAGTGTTTGTTGGTGTTGTTGTTGTTGATGCTGTTACAGACCCTCCTGATAATGAGCTCATATCGTTTGCAATTGGGTTGTTGCCGTTTGTTGGCTATATTCGATTGTTGTTGTTGATAATAGGTAGGAAAATGTGCCGTTTCCATTGTGTGATAATGTGCTAATTTTGACATTTGGGGTCAAGATGCTGTAGTTGTTGTTGTCGTTGTTGTTTTTACCTTTGTTATTGTACTTAGTAGGCTTTGTGGGGTTCAAAAGGGAGAACGGAAATGTTTGCATTCACTAATTTGGCATGAATTATTCTTTGCAGCTCTATGAAATCAACGATGACCCAAAGCGTAAAGAATTTCTGGATGACTTGTTCTCGTTTATGCAAAAAAGAGGTGAGTTTGTTTTGTATTTATTTGTATGTCCTATACGATAAATTATAGTTTGAAGCAGAACAGAATACTTAGAAGGAGTATTAATCGATGTAGTCGTATGAGAACTTCGATTGAAGTTGTTTTCGTTTGCTGTTCGATTATTTCTATTTTGAATCCACGACTCTCTGACTTGTAGTGCAGACTTAGGATAATGTTGTATATTTATTAGTCAGTTTAAACGATTTTTGATAGCCTTAGTACTTGTAAATCGTTTGTCAAAATATTAGTTAAGTTTTAATATTTCCAGACTTATACATTTAGTGGAATCAAAAATATAAAACTGTTTTAAAAATATTAAAAAAAAGCATAACTCTTATCAAAGCTTATTGACATCTTAATACAAATTAACGTTGCCTAAATTTGTCTGTTTTTACGTTATCTACCTTTTGAAGTTTTGTGAAATTTTCTTACGTAGTAATCGTTGTCTCTTCCTTCTTTCCTTTCATACTCTATTTTGACATATTTAAATCATACCAAATGCATCATTATCCATTTAAAATACAATTGATTTTTTATTTTGTTTCTATATTAGAATATGCTATTTTTTGTTGTTGTTGAAAATTCAACCAAAAACTCATTTTCCGCCTGTCCTCATAATATTTGTTATTTTTGTAAATATTTCCCGTGAATTCTGGCGCTCATAATCAATCAACGCAAAATGTGCGCCCGCCAGCCAGTCAACCAGTCAGCCACATCTTTCAGCCGCCATACGTTTGACGCTCGCAACTAGTGTTGGATGCGTAAATATGTTTCCGTTCGTCTGTAAAGCGGCGAGTGAGTGATTTTCCTCACTGCACCACTGTACAGAGCGCCTGCCCAGCGTCTCCCTGTACAACGTCTGGTACGCGCATTGTAGTTGCCCACAGTGCTGCCACAATAACGTCAAGTTGCCGTCACTGAACTCTGTGACAGATTAAAATCCATTAAGTTGTCATGTCAAAATGGGAAAAAATTCAATTTTCAAATGTGAATGCATGCAAAGCATCAACATGTGCGAATGGATATTCATAATTTCATTTTATAAGATTTAAAAGAAATCATATTTTGAACGTTATTAATATATAACTAATGTGTAGTATTTGAGCAAAAACATATTTGCAGTACAGTGTGATTTGATTTTGGTAAGACGCAATTGGTTTTGTGAAAAGTGGGTTTCCTGTAGGGAAACTAATTTTGAATTTCTACTATATGATAATAAGGATGTGGGTATACCCTAATTACGAAGTTTTGATGGTAATATGTTGTGTTCTGAAGCATTACACGTTTGTGATATTAAAAGTCTCACGCATGCCAATTTAGAACAATGACACCAAAAGAAACTATAAAGTTGGATACTCTACTGTGCCCTCTAAGATATGCCGCACGATTCTGAATTCAGTGGAGGTACTTCAGATGAGTTTATGAACCTTCTATCCTCAAGCCTGTACAATATAAAAGTGTCATACATGCTACATTACGACAATGACCTCTAAACTTAACCGTCCTCTACCGAATTTTTAGTCACTAATAGATCTATTAAAGTTAGTCCGAAAAAACAGTAATTTAAGTAATTTTAAAATTTTTTTTAACTTTTTCCACAAACGAAAATCAATGAATTCCATGTAAATAATCGAAATTAAATAATTCTTTCCTAGTCTCAAGTCAGTTCGACCAAAAGTAAACTTAAAATAAAAAAGGCATAAATTCAGTATAGCGAACCCTCGTGAAAAAAACAAATGAGTATGCTTTTATATAGAGGGTTGGCTCCTGAATCTAACAAACTAAAAATGTTTCCTGGGAAACGCCCATAAAAGGCGTGGCTCGGGTCAAAGTTCAACGTTTTTATCAAAACATCTTTTTATTAGTACATACTACGTATGTAATGTTGTACATATATAAAGGTATGAAAAAGACCTTTCGTTTGATACCCATATCGTGTAAATCAGTTGAAGATTAATTGAGTTTTTTTGATAAAAACTTTGAGTTTTGACCCCGAGCCACGCCTTTTGTGGGCGTTTCCCAGGCAAAATTTTTAATTTGTTAGATTCACAAAAATAAGCTCTATATGGTCAAATTTTCGGGTTTTTTTCATGAGGGTTCGTTATATCTACTTCATTTGTTCCAAAAAAAAAAGAACCGCCTACAGAAAGATTTCATTAGCAATCAAGAGACTTGAGCTGGATTTTAATGCATGAATCGGATACAAAGAAAAGGATTCTTTCCAGCTCTGAAGTTAGCACGAACGAGAGTAACCTTAATACCAAAAAAAGAGAGAACTGCCTACAGCAAGATTGGATTGAAATCTAGGGACTTTAACTGGATTTTAATGCATGAAATGGACTCCTGTCATACAATGACTGAGTTTTAGTTAATTTCTAATGAAGATTTTAATATAAATTAACTTCGAAAACCGAAACAAGCAGCTTCGAATGCAAATATAGAGATAAAACTAACCTCTGAACATACTACAGTGCAAGCTCGGTATTCGCGACTACCCATTATCGCGACGGCCCGGTTATCGCGACGGCTTAATTTTTAACATTGCAGGTTCTATAATCGCGACAGTTTACGAAAAACGAGGTTCTATTTTCGCGACTTTTATCTGTTTTTTTTTTAATTTTATTACAATGTCTTTAACCAAAAAAGGGAAATCCCCGCCTTTTGGTATATTAACCTTTTTGTATTTTTAAGCCGACAACAGCACTATATGAACTACGTGATTCAGCTGTTATTTTAAAAAATTATTTGCCAAAAAAGCAACTCAAAATCTCCAACTTCTTTAAAAATGTTTGAAATGTAAATATATCAGTTAAAACAATTGTAATTTTAAAAATTACATACAATTTTTCATCAAAATTTTGGGTTCTGTTATCGCGAAAATTCGGTTTTCGCGACATGTCTGGTTTTTAATTAGTCGCGAAAATCGAGCTTGCACTGTATTTGGTAGTTCGGGTTCAACACTGTCCATACTCATATAATTTATAAGGAATCCAATACGAATCAAAATAAGGCCAATGTCCTTCAAATCTAAACCTATTCATTATGAATTCATATTTGAATTTGAGTATAGAGAAACTTATTCCAAAACCCGAATCCGCACACCAAGAGGCCAGTCATCGACCTCTGCACAATGGCCAAGCGAACCTACCAAACTTAATTTCCCCGTTTGGGTTCAATTTAAATGCGACCCACAGGAACTTAACTCAAGTGTGCGGCGGCAAGCGCACGCTTTCGATTAATGTACCATCGGCGTGTTGCAAAAAACAAAACCAAAAGCAAAAGAAAAAAAATAGTAGTAATAATAAATAAGAACAACACAGAATGCAACGCTCGCACGTATGGTCGGTCGGTCGGTCGGGTGTACGTCACCAGCACATAATGTTGAGTGCAATTTTTTATCGACTGTGACCGTGTGCAAACACATAAAATTCCGCATTTAAATTCCGACTCCGTTGCCCCACTGACGGCCTCATGGAAACCACAACAAAAAAAAGCAACTATAACACCAATAATAATAATAACAACAACATGAACAACAACAGCAACATGAACAACAACAACAACAAACACTATAACACCAAACATTGAACAGCAAATGTTCCGCTATGAGTGCGCACAAAGCCAAAGCAAAAGCCACGACGCGTCGTGTGCGCCGCGCTCAATCCTGCTGGCTGAGCGGCTAACTGGCTGGCTGGCTGGGGAGCGATTGGTTGGAGTGGAGCTCGGGCTGGGGCTGGAGCTGGGCGATATTGCGGTTGGGCCTGTGTCTAGGGCCGTGTCGGTCCGCTGGCTGCGGATGGCTGTTGGCGCATTCAATGTCTATCCGTATCGGCGAGCTACGTATGTGTAACCAGTACGTGAGCGTAAACGTTACCAACCGCTTTTACGATATTAATGAAAAGACGGCTGGTGGTGAGACGTGTGCGCGTGTGTCCACCGGTCCGGCGGTCTGTGGCCTGCGGGGTTTAAATATGTAAATATGCAAGCAAACATTCGTACATAGTGACACATGTACATACTTACATAAGTGTATGTATGTACGTGGATAGGTGAGCGCTTATTCTTTTTTTTTGCAAAATAAAAACGGCTGCCTTTCATTGCTGCTTTTGTTGTTGTTGTTGATGTTGTTGTTGCGTTGACGCTGCTCTAATGTAAACACAAACAAATTAAATGCATTCTTCAAAATGAAAATATGAAAAGCAACACAGCGAAATGCACAGACGCGCGCAAAAATTAATACGGAAAACACATATCACCAGTGCGCCGTGCGTGTGTGTGTGTGTGTGTGTGTGTGCGCGGCAGTCTTCATGTGTATGTGCGGGCACAAAATGCACGTTGGCTGGATATGAAATTGAAAACAAGAAATTATGGTTGATGGGGCTTTTTGTTGTTATTTTTGCGCGCACTGCATGCAGTGTCAAGTGAAATCGCAGGCGATAATGTGCGAAGTGCGAAGAGTGGGTGGCGGCTGGCTGTGCATTTGTACGTTGAAAGTGCCAATGGGGGGGCGGGGTGTGGGGCGAGGTGATAAAGGCGAGCGCAGATTGAAGGAAATTCAAAACTGTCAGAGGTGGTGCTGGCACAGTGGGCACTGCATTTGTACGATTTCGTTTTAATGTGTGAATTTAATATAGAAACGCCACAAATGGGCAGAGAGTAGGTGATGCGAGCTGGGACGGCATACGAGTTTATTATTAAATTAGTGCATATGTATACTCGGGTGTATGGTGTTGAAATGCAAATACGATATATTCGCACAGACATGTAACACGTTCAATCGATGGCACAGCACATGGTACGCAAAGAGACAGAGGGGCGAGACGGCAGAGAGAATTATCAAATTAACACTTTCGACAGAAAATTTCGCAATCACTTTGTACCTTACATATTTATGCACATTACAGTATGTAATAATAATAATTGGCACGGCAGCCCTGTGTGGGTCTTCACTCAATCATTCGAGTTGTTTGTGTACTTTTGTGCATTAATTTGAGGGTGAAAGAGTTTTATGGCGATTAAAAACGGCAGGTTGGGAGTTTCTTCACAGACTATTGTTTTACTCTCCGAAACTCTTCTGAAAGTTTTTCTTATTAAAAGCTACTTGATTCGTATTATCTTTTTAATTAAGTCATCCCATGCATTGACTAACGAATCACATTTGCTAACAATATTTTATGACCATGGTTTCTTTATATTTTTGTCCAATGAATAATGTTTACATACATAATTTGACTAAATATAACAGGATATTTTTTAAGCGTTTGATTTTGTATTAAAAAAAAATAAGAAAAATGACAAAAGTGTAGAGGAATTCTTTGTAATGTGCCACCCCATGGCTTTTTTGCGTATAACTCGTTAGAAAATTAACTTATCGCCAATGTTAATATACCGGAAAGAGGGTTTAAAGAGCTATGATCCAAGGAAACACCTCATTTGAATTTTTCGTAAATACTAATTTTACAGCCAATTTTCCAAAGTGTTAAAAATGGACACCCTAAAATTTTTTAATGTAAAGTGCCACCCCCTAAAAAAATCGCTAAAAACTTATAAATCTCAAGTGAAAATGCATGATTTAGAGAATTTACGAAACATTATTGAATTTAATTTGAATTGAATAGAAAATGACCGAAAGCAAAATGCAAATTGAATGGTAACGAAAAAAACGGTAATTATATGCAAATTAATAAACAAAACTGAACTAATTTATTCCTCATGATAGGATTAGAGAACAATTGACTAAGAACTCTTTAAATCCATTTTAATGACGATTCCGAGCAATAAAAAGTAATTTTACCGATATAGGATCACAAAACAATGAAAAAAGAGTTGTGAAAAAGAAAAAAAGTACAAAGAAAAAAAAGTGGCACTTTACATTTTCACGCCATTTTGGAAATCATTGAATAAATTTTCTCCTCTTACGATATGCTCGGATATCATTTCGGATTATGAAAAAGCATTAAAAATTAAGTCCAATACTGATATTCACCATAGTTTTTTACACGTATTTGATTTATTTTTCAATTTGCATTTTGCAAGAAAAACCTTCAGTTTTTATTTTTAAGTTTTTTCTTGACCAAATTTGACACTTTTTTACCCAGACTGTGTTATTGCGTCTATTCCCTCAAAAACCACATTAAAATTGATGTTGTCATATATACCTTAAATGACGGTAGGAATTTTTTTGCTTGGATTGCTGGAACGTCAAAATCGAGCAGGGGTGGCACATTACAAAGAGTGGCATCTTACAAAGAATTCCCCAACACAATTTTTATTTTAGTCAATAAAGCAATGCTTACCATTTACGTTTCTGAGACTATTTTAAGAATCGATTATTTTGCCGGCTCATAAACTGCATAAAATAGTGAATTTTTCTGGATGCTTTTGCAGTTCTTTTATTGTCTTTGGTTGCTCTTCAAAGCTGAGCAACAAGGCTTTTACGCAATTTTTCCTGGATCGAATTACCAGAATTATTAAGTCCAACATGACGCTTCATCATCAAAAGTCGAATCGAGTTTGTCTGCACAATTTTGTTGAATTAATCCACGCCGAAAGTCATATAAGTCATATAAACAATCCGGTCCGGTTTTCTCTGCACGGACCTGCTCAATTCACTATATTTATTTCACTATGGCTCTTCGTTTATTACTTTACCTTATTTCGTTTTAAAAATGGCCTCCACACATTTCAAATTTTTTTAAACAACAATTTTTAAATCTGTATTAACATTTAACGATTAGATAAACCCAATAACATGTCTCAAACGTCACACTAGAATAAATCAAAATCAAGAAGCCCCCACACGTGCCACAGACTCAGCGTTGCGCCCCTTCGGCCATGTGCCAACAAATACAACGATTGCCGCCACAATTCGTCCTCACTTTGGCCACATTTGAGTGAAGGCAAAATGCCGACAATATTTCGCATGACATGCCATTCAGAATTGCCAAAGAGAAATGCGGCAATAATGCACATTTAATGATTGCACTACAATGAACGGCGGCAACAACCAAAAAATAATGCAGCCATTCAAAGCATATTTTTCATTCGGCCGTTATACGAGTATTGCATGTGTTGGTGCGTGTGTGTGTCGTACAGAATGTGCACAACATTTCAATTTGTGGCGCATAAGTGTACCGACTGTCCGCGTCCGCGTATGACGCTTCCTTCATCTTCGGATGCAAATCATATGAAAATTATGACAGCTCATGAGTGTCAAGCGAAATGTCACGATTTGTTTTCGTTTGTGCATTTTCTAAAGAATTCATTATTTTTGTGGCGTTTAGGCTTCTCATTACATTCTCGACTCGAGCACCCTGACGACGGCAAAGCATCCGAATTTAAATTTCAATTAACATAATTTTATTGCGAGAAGTTTAACTTTTATTGGTTTTGTGTTTGCTCAGCATTACGCAGCAGTTTCGGCCAGCTGCTGCAGTGATTCGAAATTAATTCGTTCGTATGTCGAATGCGTTTGATTGAATCGATCATGCAGCCGGACTGTCGCTGACGCGGCGCAACCGTTCGCCAACGCATTATCCCAGCACCCAACAGTTGCACGTCGTGTGGATGACGAATGTGTCGAGTGTTGATTGTGTCATTAGTGATAATGACGACGACGACGACAACGACGATGGGGACGACGTTGATGATCTGAAGTCGCGCTCTCTGAAGACGTCCTCCTGCATATCTTTGAGTCATTCATTCATTCACATATGAAAGTGACTTTTAATGCACTTTCAAATAATTTTTATGGCAACATTAAGTCGTATTTTTAGGTCTCGCGTCTCGAAGAATTCATCATTCAAACGAGAAGCAGTCGTGAAAGGCGCAACTGTGCGCCGATCATTAGCTCAAGTACGGTTCGTTCTGGTGGGTTGTCGTACTTGCGGCGACTACTTGACAAATGTCACATTTTAAGCATCAAACAAAAACAAAAGAATACACAAATTAAGACAAAATAAGTGCTCGCATTATTCACTTTAGCTATCGTTCTACTAACTATCAACAATACATATGTATGTACATGTGTAAATAAGTATGTGCAATCATTAAATTTAGATCAGTTTCAGATCAGAGCAGCAATTTTTTTGGGTTGGCGTGCGAATGCGCCAATTTGTTGTTTTTTTCCTCTTCATCTGCTAATTTGCCTGTTCGAAACGAAATTCTTATGCAATAATCATTAAAATGGGTTTTGTTGTATCGATCAAGCGTCGATCGATCGTTGCTGCGTCAAATCGTCGGATCACTTGCAATCCTCTTGCTGCTGTTTTTTCCAAATACACTTTTGTTTACGCATAAAACACAACAACGTTTCCATTCAATCAACATGTCGATCATTTCTTTTGATTGATTCCTTTGGGGTAAACTCGTAAAAACACGCTACAAATTACTTTTTTATTAAACGGAATTTTATGACCATTAACTTCTCCTTTAGCTCGATATTTTTTTTCTTTAATTTCATTTCACTTGTCTTGGCGCTTTTTCGGGCCAACTCTACGTTCGCTCTCGCCGTTCGCCGCTCGCCACTCCGACTAAAGCGCAGCAAGCAGCTAATGACTGCAGCCGATCCAAACGCCCCATCCGATACAAACGGTCGTGCTATACTACTATATATGTATATATGTAGTGTGATCGCGAGTCGATCAAGCGATTGAGCGGGCGCGCGCTCCGATCGACCTGGCCGCTGTGCGTGATTGTTGAAGGATTAATTGTGCGCTGGCGGCACTATCAATGAGCCTCAGCGTGGCTATGCGTACTGCGAAATGCCTGGAATGCCTGCAAACGATTGATTGCTGCCTGACTGACTGACTATCTGGCTGGCTGCTTTCCGCCGTTTTTTCTTTTTCTGCCTCTTTTGCCGGCCGTCAGTGCGCTGCTTTGCGCTTTTAGAGATAAATCTATTTTATTGACTGTTGGTATTATTATCGTTGTTGGTGTTATAATTTTTGTTGTTGCTGATGGTGTTGGTGTTGCAGTTGTTCTGCTTAGTTGAGCATTTAACACTTTCTAGCAACAAACCGTTTATCGATCGGAACGTTCTGCTTCGGGTACTTGAGTGCGCTCCGCGCAGCGCCGCGCACTGTTTTCCCGATTTTTATGGGAAACGAGTTCGATGCGGGGCGTGTTAGCATTATGTACGTTTGATGATAATTGAACTGCAATTAAATTGATTGCAGGTCATTAAAAATTCAAGTTGCTTGTTGTGATTAATTTGGACGCTACTTGTACGGCTGTATTTATGTGATATTTACAATTGAAGATTTATTCGGAAAAACACCTACATATGGTTTTTTGTCTTGTAAAAATTGTTTATGAAGACAAAGAGATTCGATTTGTTTGTGGTAAAAATAAAGAACTATTTTTTGACTTTGGGTAGATACACTTTTACTTTAACGCTGCTAAGCCAAAGTTCGTAATTTCGACTACCATTGTTACCGTTTTCTTAATCTCATGAAGGAGCTAGTCATTATTTAGCAAAATAAAATAAAAAACACACAAAAATGTTTGATTTCGCAAATTTAATTCAAAATATGATAGTTTTTTGAATTTCATTCACCTTAAATGCATTTTATGCACTACCGGCTTCTTAAAATTGATCTTAAAACAATGTTAGTTGAATTGACGAATATTGGCTTCAACGTACAGTGGACGTCCAGTATAACGAACTTTCCATTTAACGAATTTTCGATTTAACGTACGGCCAAATTTTTTCCATTGATGGTTCTATATTACGAACAAAAATGAAATTTGCTATTCGATAAAACGAATATTTATGTTGTTTTTCACCCTTCGAATTGTTTTTATTTGAGCCTACACATTCTTTACAATAACAATGAATGTTTGGTTTCATCAAGTGAACGGTACCTCAATTGTTTTTGTTACGTTAAAACTTTCAAATTTACGTCAAGTTACCAACATTTTCAAATTCTGTTTGTATGCATTGCTGATCATTTTCACAGGATTTGTTTTGCGTTCGGTCGGCTTATTTCTTTTAAAAATTAAAATTTCAATAATCAATCAAGAGAAATTGCCATACAGAAAAGTTTACTTGCGGTAAAGAGGCAATCGCGCATCGAAGACTTTTTCACTTTATTTTTCATAAAACAAGATATTTGTTTAAAAACTGAATATGTGAGACTTATTTCTTTAAGAAGAAATAAGTCTAATTTTGTGGTTTAACACAAAAAAAATTTTGATCGATTTAACGAATTTTTCGATTTAACAAATTGGGGGTACAACATAAGATTCGTTATATTGGACGTCCACTGTATATTAAATATGGTTGGCTATGCAAACTTAAGCAGCTCCAGCAGTTCATTTACTCAAATCATGATTTCTGTATTTGTTTTTGTTTTCGGATACTTTCAGGCACGCCCATCAATCGTCTGCCCATCATGGCCAAGTCTGTGCTTGATCTCTACGAACTGTACAATTTGGTGATTGCGCGCGGTGGACTTGTCGACGTTATCAACAAGAAACTGTGGCAGGAAATCATCAAAGGACTGCATCTTCCTTCGAGCATAACAAGTGCCGCCTTTACGCTGCGTACACAGTAAGTGGAGAATTTTAAAGCGAAACAAATTATTCATATATATAAAAATTTAGTTAAAGTGTTTTAGTTAGTCTTGGCTAACTTATTGGCTATGTACTCTTTAAAAAAGCCACGCTTTCTGTCAGACCAAGTTGCCGTGGGATTTTTCCAGTCAAAAACTCTGTGATCATAAAAAATTACCAAAACTCTATCTTTCTAAAAATCATTTGTTATAAAAAAATTATCAAGTGGTTTTGCGTTGCCACGATATGCATTAGGTTAGGTTAGGTAAGACAGGCGGCTTGCTGGTTCTCAGCAAGTACACTCGGAGGCCCCAAAGGCCCATTGTGATGCCCGATGAGAGTGTGGCAAGCCCTTGTCATCCTGTATTCGGTGCTGGCTGAAACCAACCTGAGCGTCGAATGAATCTGGCAATATCCTCCAGTGGCGTGGTACAAACCAAGCCCAAATCGCCCAGCACTCTGCCCCCTAGATACCGGTGGCGTATGCTGTGAAGCGCAGGGCATTCGCATAGGAGGTGCTGCACAGATTCAATTTCCTCCTCATCTTCGCAGCTGCGACAGTAGTCTCGATGGGGCAGACCGAGTCTTTCCGCAAAAATGCCGATGGCGCAGTGCCCCGTTAAGACCCCCGTGAGAGTACGAAGTGTTGATTTGCTAAACCGTAAGAGTTGCAGTGTTCTCTTTTGGTCCAGTTTCGGCCACAGCGCGCGTGTGATCCTGCAGTCAGGCCGAAGGCTCCATTGATCATTTAAAATGCATTAATCCTGCGGTTCTTAAAAAGGCCTGTAGACATCTTTAGTTGATATATAAAATATGCCCAAGAAAACCTGCAGACATCCCTTCATTTAGCCACATATTTCGATATTTTAGTGCTCAATTTTGTAATCCAAATACAAAAAGGCGCCTCTATGCCTTCACCCATACAACTCCTACATCTTCTAGCACCAGTGGCGTATGCAGGATTTCATTTTGGGGGAGTTCTGTACCTAACTTTTCAGCCCAATAATATTAACATATATGTTTGGAAGAGGTTGGAACCCCCCAAAACACCCCTTGCGTGCGCACGTTTCCTTTTAACTTGAACAGTTTATTTCGAATGAATTTTACCTCAAGGCAACCTCCCGACTTTTCTTTTATTAAACAGAAAAAAATATTATTAAAGATTAAAGCTGAATAACGCACATTTTCTAATCAACTCAACAATAGACTACAACTGACGAACTCGACTGCCATCGATTATCACATATAATACAATTTTCCCCACCAACCACACCCCATTCTGAGCGTTAATAACCATCAACTCTGAAGTACAAAAACAATTATTCGTAGCACTTTCAGCGCAACCAATGCGCATAAAGCAGCACCACAAAAGCATTTTCGCCGCATGCAAATCGTTTTATAAAGAGCCAATGATTGTTTGTCGTTCGGATGTGACCGCAAAAAGTGCTTTAACAAGTAATGAACACATTTTATTGTACGCGCTGCAGACGTGCTCGTTGCAAACTTCAGATTTAGATGCCAAGTTTTGGTTTCTTCAATTGCTGCGTGCAGCAATAAGTGGAGCGCTGTGTGGCAACCGCAAACAGTTGTAGCATTTGTTGGTGTTGTTGCAGTTGCAGTTGTTGTTGTTGTTGTTGTAGTTGTTGACGCGTTTTGCGCATTTGGTTTGGCAACAGGCGGCAGCAGCAACAAATGATTAATAAATTGTTGCGCCGCTGCCACTGTGGCCGCAGCTTGTTGCCGCGCCTGACACCTTTGCGGTGTGCAACAATGTTGTAAGCCGTTTTCATATTCGATTTTCATTGCCGTTTTGTCTGCAGTGTTGTTTTGTTGCTTTGTTGTTGCCTTGAGCCAACACCCAAACAACAGTGGAAAGCAATTGAACGCTGCCGCCAGTTCGTGTAACTGAACTGTCTGTCTATTTTGTCTATTCGGCTGTCTGTCTGTCGGTCGGTCGAGCAGTGAGTCGTCCGCGCTACTTGTCAGCTGGCTCGTCTCGTCGTTGGCTGTCTGCGTTGTGGCTAAATCTCTCTCGTTCACTGGCTGCCTATCTGTCTTGTTATGGCCACTACAAGTCTGTCGAACTGTCCACCTGTCTGGCTCTGTGTCGGTCTATACGCTTGTCTGTTTGGCCACCACTCGATTCGTCTGTCTCCTGCACTGTCTGCCAATTTAACGCATAAACAATTTCACATTGTAGTCTCAGAACTCCCCCTACTCCCTGCCCCTTCGCCATCTTAAGCTCCATGCTGTGGCCCATTGTACTCGTACTGTACAATGGGCCACATTTTTAGTGCGCATGCAATAATTTACAATTGCTAATAACAGATCATAAAACATTTGCTTTATTTGTTGTTATTCCTATTAATGTTATTGCAAAAATGGTAAACAACAACAACAACAACAACAATATACCATGAATATCCGTACATAAAATATTTGAAAATTGACTGGCATATTTTATTTGTTGTTTTTGTTGTTGTTGCTGCTGTTTTTGAACTTTTGTATCTGTGCGTTTTTGTACACGCCTCGAATTTCTCATTTGTTGTGGTTTGGTTTCAGCGATTCCTAGTTGCGGTTGTACTCGTACACACGTTAATGGTAGTTGCTGGGGTTGGAGTCGGAGTTGGAGTTGAAACTGAGTCTGGGCCTTTTATTGAAATTCAATTTGTACTTAAATTATTACGCAGCGCATAAAAACGTTCAAAATTCTCAGAAATGTCTAGTTTTGGGACGTGACAGTTGGCAGCAGTTGTTAGTGCTGCACTGAAAAGTCTGATTGATGGGTCGGGCTTTCCTGTCAGTGGGTTGTTTCCTTATTAGATTTGCTCGTGGCGGTGGGAAGCCACTTTCAGAAACGTTGCTTCTGGTAATGAAGAGAGTTCAACTTAAGCTGAGTGACCTGAAATGGGACGTGTCAATTTATAATTATGTATTAAATTGTATTTATAATTTATCTATCAACTGTTTTGAAGACTTTGAATAAAATAATTTACAAAAGGAAAAAGTTGAAAGTTTAAGAAAGAATTATTTGGCAGGACGATTTTCAAACATTTTTCTATAAACCTGAAAATGAAACCAATGAAAGCTCAACAAATTACACTACGGTTTACTAAAGCAAGAGCACAATTAGAGACATCAGCAATAAATAAACAAGAAAATAGACACAGTAGCAATAAATAGAAAAATGAAAAATATTAATAATAAAAAAACAGGAATAAATCAAATAATAAATAAATAAAATACTAAATTAAATAATAAAAAAAATACTAAATAAAATATAAATTAATTAATTAATTAATTAATAAATAAAATCAAATAAAATCAAATAAAATCAAATAAAATCAAATCAAATCAAATCAAATCAAAAATCAAATGAAATGAAATGAAATCAAAACAAATCAAATCAAATCAAACCAAATCAAATCAAATCAAATCAAATCAAATCAAATCAACTCAAATCAAATCAAATCAAATCAAATCAAATCAAATCAAATCAAATCAAAAATCAAATCAAATCAAATCAAATCCAATCCAATCCAATCCAATCAAATCAAATAAATATCAATCAAATAAATAAATAAATAAATCAAATCAATTTAAATCAAATTAAATCAAATCAAATCAAATCAATAAATAAATAAATAAATTAATAAATTAATAAATTAATTAATAAATAAATATGTAAATGAATAAACAACAAAAAACAACAACAATAAATAAAAAATGAGAAATAAATGATACAAAAATATGAGTAAATAAAATAATAAATACATAAAATACAGTAGAATCCCGATAACTCGTAATCACAGGGAACCAGACATTTTTTACGAATTACAGGGGTTTTCGATTTAACGAGGTTAAAATAAGAAAATTATTTATGTTAATATATATTATTTAATTTATTTAATACAAAGGAAAACAAAAAACAACAGGTATGAACATATGTACATATATAAAAAATATATCAAAAAGTAAACGTGGCTGCCTGAATACAGTAGAAAATTTTTACGAACCCCTGGTTTTCGATTTAACGAGGCTAAAATTAGAAAAATACGAATTAACGGGGTTTTTATTAAATTTATTTAAAAAACAAAAAACAACAATTATTCATTTTGCTTAAGTAGGTATGAACATATGTACATATATAAAAAATATATAAAAAACACGGTAAATGTAGCCGTGGCTGCCTACTATGATTGATTTTTTCGAACCAGAGTTCCATAGAATTTTGCTTTGAATTACGAATTATAAAAGGTTGTCAACAAACCATTACGATTTATAAGAGGTTAAACAGAGCTTGTATTGAAAAAAATACGAATTAGCGAGAGGACCAAAATGTATGGAACTTTTACGAATTGAAGCGATTTTTTCAAGGGACCAACAGTTTATTACGAATTATTGGGATTTTCGAATTAACGGGGTACGAATTATTGCGATTCTACTGTAGTAGATAAATAAAATAATAAATAAATAAATAAGTAATTAAATAAATAAAAAAATAAATAAATCAATAAATACATAAATCAATAAATCGCCAAACGTGCCGAAATTGAACTCTCGCTTTTTATTGCCAACTCAAAGTTGTGCACAAAAAAAATACAAAAATGGCGTATGTTCAACAGTGTTGGGGCGCGGAGAGCGCAGAACAGAGAGCGAGAAGCGTCGAACGGCAACGCGAGAAATGAAATGGCAGATGAAAAGCACAAAAACAACCAATCACAGCCCGAATTGCTTAATAACAAGTTTATTTGTTAATAATACAATAACAACAATAACAATAACAACAATATCAATGAATGCAACAATAGCCAGTGTTGTGCGCTGAACAAAAACTGCTGAGTGTGTGCGCTAAATTTTGGGTTTGGTTGGCGCGGCGCGGCGCATTGAGACGCCGTAAAATTAGCGGCGGTTGTGGGTTGTTTACTGTTGCTACACAACAGCCGCGGGCCTGTGTGTGGGTGTGCTATTAGCGTTCTCATTAAATTAAATTAAATTAACATTTCAAAAAATATTGATAATTCAGTTAAAATGTGAAAAAGAAAACTAAAAACAGAAATCAAGTGAATAAGTAAAATTAACGTCGAAACCCCCCATATTGATTTCACATAAATAAGTATCTATGTATGGAGAAATGCCACAGGTCCAACGTTGAATCATCGCCGCAAAAGCCTGTGAATGACCATTTAATAATATATCATAAAAAAGCGGCATCACTTTATTAAGCAAAACAAAAAAACGCCCAGGCAACAACAACAAAAGCAACAACTGAAAAGAAATACGCGCCTGTGGTGCACACATGAAAGAAGTGGCTGCAGCAAAAATTAAATACGGCACGCACCAAAACATATAAAAAGCAACAAAAACGAAGTAAGAGAAGAAGCCCACTTAATGACCCTTATTTCGTTAGTGGCTTCTGCTTCATTGTGACTTTTTCAAAAGACATTTTCGCACACGCAATAACGCACAAAAATATCCGCAAAACACTCATAAATGCGGTTGCGTTCGTATGAAAATTGCGTTGCGTTGTGTTTCGTTTCGTAGCAGCACTGCAACCAAAGCTGGTCACTCTGCCCACATTGCCTTCGCTTGGCGTTTTTCATTTAATTTATGCACTTTTGTTGTTGTCCATTACAAAACAAAAAAAAAACAAAAAGCAAGCGCATTTTGATGAATTGCTGCAGCCAACGTTGAGTAATGACATCAAAATTGATTTTGCATTAAAAAACTTGCAGCATTTGTACGAAATTTCATTTCGGTGTGATGGCGTTTTGAGTTGGTGTTATTTATGGTAGGGACTTGGCCTCTCATGATTGCATGATTTGAATGATGCGCTCAGTTGCCAGACGTGTTTTAATACCCCGTCTTCAGGTGATGAGCTGACAGGATTTCTTCTTCCAAAAACTTGCTGAACAAAGCCAAAAAAAGATTTGGAAAATTCCTTCGAAAATTCGAAATTTAGGACAGTCGAATAATATAAAAAAAGTTACAAGCAAACTCAATAAGAATATATTTTTGAGTATAAAAACCATGATTTTTATTACGAAAATGTGAGTTTCCCCAAAAAGTCCTTTGGTTCGTATTCATAGTCATTCTGATGGGTTGGGAATTTCTGTAAGCAGTTTAATGGTTGAAATCATAAAACGGTAATCAAACGAAACTGTGAAAAATCGCTGACAAGAAAAAAAATTGCTACTAGCTACATACAAAAAAATCAGCTGTGTCTCTAGCTGAGCGTCAGCGACTCGAAGGATTGCCATGACTGCATCGGCGCACCTTCAATGTTGTCGCCCATTGAGTAGTGTCTTCGCCCCTCGAATACATACCGCACACACATGCACACACGCGCGCAACAATAAAGTTGAGCAGACTTTGCGGTCGATGTTTTCCTTTTCAAGTTCCAGCGAATGCATGCAATATTTTGCATTTAATTAATAAACACTACAAAAATCAGTCAACAGTAAACAATGCGAGTTGCAAGCGCGAAAAATGATGAAAGCCCAAACACACACACACACACACACACACACACACACACACACGAGCACGCGCTGACTGGCCAGCCACTAAATGGCCATGAACATCGACATAGTTTGTATAAACTTGTGGCCGGGCGCGCATATCCTTGGTTGGGTGCACCCGAGCCCGACTGCAACGAACTGTGTGTTGGTGCTGCCGCTGACTGCTTCATGTGAATTGCCGTGCAAATATTAAAAGAAAAGGAACGAAATTCGAGGCACAAAGGCTCAACGGCAACATGCAGACACTGTAGTCACAGACAGACAAATGCACAGACGGACGCCTGGACGGGCCGACATGCAGTCAGGAAGATTTTTATATCAACACAAGCTTTACTCGCTCGCAGCTCGCGCTCAGCGTTGAATTTGCTGGCAACGTTGTCGTAGTCGTTGTCGTTGCTGTTGGTGTTGCTAATGTTGCTGATGTTGTTGTTGTCGATGCCGTTTATTACCCTTTACGCTGATAGTGTTGTTGCTGCGTGCGCTGTTGATCGTGATCGTTGTTGCCATTGCTTCGGCTATTGAATATTTAATTTAGAGGTACCTGCTTAAAACAACAATGCGCTGCAACGCTTTTCACACACACGCACACACATACACATACTCTGTGCAAGCAAACACCTGAATCGGTAATGGTGCGATCAGCAATGATCAGCACACCTGAGTCGACGCTCGTTCGCGCTGCATTGGCATCTGGCCGCTTGCAACACCCTGAGCAACGACCCCAGCTGCGGCTCCAGCTTCGGCTCCTGGCGGCAGCAACGTCTGCGTTTTCGCCATCGTTTCGGTTTTCCGTTGTGTTTTGTGTTTTGCTTCTTTCCATTAGCATTCTTTTAATTTAATTAACACAATCAAAGTCTGCTTGGCGCGCTCGCCGTCCCAGCCGCGAGCAACAAAGCTGCAGTTTGTACAATTTTCGCCGCACCGTGGCGGCAATTCGTGGCGGCCGTTAACTCTGTTATTTAAATATTTAATAAGCCGCCTGGCGCGGCGACAAATGCTGGCTGTTTGATTGCTCGCTGACAGCAACAACAAAGCTGCATTAGCATTTTTGTTGTGTCATTCGCATTCGAGTGCAACAATTGAAATGCTGTTGATTTAGGGCCATCATTGCGCGCAGAAGTGCTGCGTTGGCCTTTCTCTCACCACGTATTTCCTCTCCGATTGCTGGCTGCCTGAAATTGTTCTAATGCCAGCACATTGGCGGTTGGAGCGCTGTGCTGTGCGCCGAGGTGCGCCTTTAATTGCGGTGCTTTACGCGTTGGGGCTTTCGGCGCATTTGAAAGCGATGCAAATTTGATTACGATGGTTGCTCGAATCAGTGATTGCTGCATTGACACCAGACACCTGTAAAAGTATGACGAAGACAGCAGTGAAGATGCGTAATTCATGCAATTTTGTAGTTACGGCAATGAGTCGTTCATTGCCACATAGAAAGTCTGCAACACTGTTTGTTGTTGATTGTCGCTTCAAAAGAAAGGTTTCAGTTGTTCAGTCCTTTCCATTTGCCAACACATCTTATGGTCCATTGAAATGACCCAAATGTATTGACACATCGTTTTCTCGCCTTGTTTCAGGTACATGAAGTATTTGTATCCGTATGAGTGCGACAAGAAGAATCTCAGCACACCGGCCGAGCTGCAGGCAGCCATCGACGGCAATCGCCGCGAAGGACGTCGCTCCAGCTACGGCCAATACGAGGCTATGCACAGTCAGATGCAAATCGTAAGTGCAGTCCATTCGAACATCAAAAAAGTAAGAAACAATTCAAGTAATTAAATGTTCTTTTGCTTCACAGCCCCAGATGGCGCGTCAGTCCCTGCCCGGCGGCATGCAACAGATGTCACCGCTGGCCCTGGTCACACACGCCGCCAACAATCAGCAGGCGCAAGCGGCCGCCGCCGCCGCAGCCGCACACCACAGACTGATGGCGCCCACCTTCGGTCAGATGCCGAACCTGGTGACGCACGAATTCGAGCAGCGCATGATGGAGTACCTGAAGCTGATACAGGTGAAGAAGGAGCAGAGCGGCGTTGTCGGCGCCGGCGGCGGCAATGTGGGCGTGGGAGTGGGCGCGGGCGGCGGCGGTGTCGGCCTGGTCGCGGCCGCTGCTCACACACCCCAACAGCGTCAGCGTTCGCAAAGTCCGGAGATAACGACGCGCGAGGCCATGAACGCACTGGAAATGTCCCGTGTTGCCCTATGGCAAATGTATCACAACAACACAAGTCCGCCCGCCTCCGTGAATGCTTCGCCACAGGGTGGTGGCTGTGGTGGCGGCAACGGCACTGCTGTGGGCATTGCCGAGCAGCGGTGAGTTTTTCAAATCCAATTTTCTCACCTACTCACCGCATATTCAGTATGCACTCAATTATTGTTCACCACGAATTGTGCCCGTACTAATCACAGACACACACCATTTGGTTCGTTCTAGCAGCGAGGCTCTGAACCTGTCCGATTCACCACCAAATCTCAACAACATCAAACGCGAACGAGAACGCGAACCATCGCCGGAACAATGCGACCGCGACGACTTTCATCAGCCACCGCCGACGAAACGCGTTAGCAGTGGCCTTAACTTTCCGGCGAGTTTCTATCTGCCGCCTGGCATGGCGGCAGCGGCCGCAGCTGCAGCGGCCAACTTCCATCACGGCAACAATGCACACACACAAGACTCCGATGCCGAGGACAATGACGAGGACGCCGATACGCACAACACAACAACGAACTCGTCGTTGCACGAGGACAACGAGCGGAAGCCGCTGAATGGCCACCACCTGCACCACCATCACCATCATCATCATCACCACGGCGGCGGTGACGGTGGCGGCAGCAATGGCAACAATAACAACAGCGGCCATCACGACAAGTCCGACGACTCTGCCATCGAGAATTCGCCGTCGACATCGGGAGCATCGGCGAGCGGTGGTGTTGGGACAGCCGTTGGCATAGGCATTGGCAGCGCTGGTGGCAGCGACTGCCACATTTCACCCGTGTCCACGAAAAAAATCCATTTGCCAAAGCCACAGACTAATTGCAGCGGCGGAATCGGTGGCCGCGGCAATGATGAGGCGAAAGCGACTGGCGCAGGTGGCACAATTGGTGTGGCGGAAACGCTGAGCCTTTTGTCGGGCATGCAATTCCGAGTGGCGCGAAATGGTAAGTACTTACAGGTGGAACAATTTGTGCTATTGTTGTGGATTATTTTGTAGCTTTGAAAAGCTTTAAAACCTTAATGCTACATTCCACCAGCACAAATCGCTCGGCTAAATTTTAAATCTGGTGTTATTTTTTACAGGCACCGGGGCCAACGGCGAACAGCAGCTGATCGTCAACCTCGAACTGAATGGCATCAAATACTCGGGAGTGCTCATCGCCAGCACGTCTGTGAGCAGCACACCGCCGGATAATAAAACGGCGGACGTTGGTTTGGCTAATGTAAACAGCAGCGCGCCAGAAAAGGACATGGGCGACGACAGGGACGACGAGGAGACGGGCGCCGAGCCGATTGCTGCCAGCAGTGCGGAGAGCTCACCCGCCAAAGCGAAAGCAGGCAATGCGGCAATGGCAAACGGACCCACTGGTGCAGCATTAAAAGACGCCGTTATGACAGCGTAAGCAACGCTGCGGCCAGGAGGCGACCATCAACAGGGAATATTCCTATAATACGAGTATCAACGAGGGCGGGGCGTGCGCAGACAACCACCACCTTGGGACCATGAAGAGGAAACGCAGATTCGAAGGTGGCAAAGTAGAGTGGGAAAAACTCTAAAGCAACAGCAAAAAAATTAATGTCAGGAAGTTTCCGCTGAAATTGTAAACGGGAAAAGTAAATTCAGCTGCGTCAAGAAAGGATAAACAAACAAATTAGAATAAGTAGAAGCAAGAAATATGAACAAAGCTGCGAAAGTGAGTCTTGTGCGGGAGTTGTTTGAGTGCGAGCATTGTCCGGTTAGAGTGGCGGACAGGAAAACGAGCAGACAGGCAGACATTGAGGCTGAAAAATGGACGTGCAAGCTGCTTGGCTGGTTGCGCTCTGCCGGTAAATGACCAGCAGACAAGTTTACTTAGCGCTTGTATTAGGTTGAGTCTTGAAAGGTCTATTTGAGTTTTATCCTTTTGTATGTTGTGACGAAGGCGCGGGGTGGGGACCAACGAAAACCTTGAGCGGATGCCTTGACATGCAAACAAGCCAGACTGCTGGCCTTTTGCAAACATGAAACGGAAATCTGTAGAAGCGAAACGAGAAAACAAGAACCAAGCGAGGAAGGGACAAAATTAGAGCGAAACGAAAATAAACAAAATAAAGCATAGAAAATAAGGCGCACAAAATGTGCTGCTTAAAAAAATTGTTCAAAGCTTTTAATTTGATTACAGCGAAGCATTGTGAATAACAACAGCAATAACAACAGAAATTAATGCAATGCAGATTTTTGCAGTTGAATTGAACGGGAACGGCGACGAGTGGGTGAGTGGGAGAGCCATAAATGGAAATTCAATAGAAAATACGTAAAGTTGAAAAATATGAATTTCTGCGATAGCGGCAACAACAACCACAACAACAACAGCTATAACAGCAACAGCAAAAGCTGACAAAAGCCGAGCAGGGCTAGAAAAGCACAGCAAAACATTACAGGCAAATGTAAAATGCAAATACCAAAGTATACAAATATTTCTTTTCTATTACGTTTTGTGTTTTTTCGAAAAAAAATAATAATTATATATGTTTATAAGTATATGAAACACTATGAAAAAGCTGAAAGTGCGAATATGCAAATATCTGATCGCCAGAGACGGTGAGAGACGGAAGGAGCGCAGTTGACGAAAAACCACATTGAAGCAAATGCATAAATAATTTGCTGAATGGCAGCTAAATGCAAGAAATGTGTTTATGAAATGATTTTGTAAATATTTAAAGTGATTTAAACAAAAACGAATCGTAACCGTTGTATTTTTGAATGAAAATTGTAATTTGAAGAAAAATATTAAAACTAGCAGTTAGCATTTAGGCCAAACATACATGCAAACATAAATAAAAACAATTATTGAAAAATTCAATTTTTAATTTGTATTCCATTTTTGCTTTAATTGATTTGTTCACATGTACATTGAAATTTCAAAATAACGAGTTGGTTTTAAAAGATATTGAAGTGTTCACAAACTCGCTCACATAGCTTGAATAAGTTTTGTTTTATTTTGTACAATTAATCCATTACTTGGATGTATTTTGCGTGCACGTAGTAATTAAGAAATTTTAACAAAAACAACATGATTTCCATTGTAGTTTGTATACTAAATGGAGCCAATATTGTATAAGTAGTAGAAAAGCGCAAAGGCTGCTGTTAAGTTTATAACGATGTGCTAGCGCGCATCAAACAGCTATGAACTAACTAATACTTGAAATAAGACGTAGACATTGTAATTAATTTAATAATTAGTTTAATACGAAAGAAGCGAGAATGTGCGCGAGAAGCTCAGTAGTCTATAATTTGAGGCTGCAGCGTTCTTTCTCAAAATGCCCAAAAGACATACACACATTCACACATACAACTGTGTATGTATTTACATTGAAATCGATATTGCTTAGTAAATTCTACGCAGCAACATTCATACACAAACTAAAGTCATGTCAGATATTTGATGTCGGTGAAAGAGCGACAGCGAGCTGGTACTAGTTAAGTTCACATTATTGTAATAGCATTAAGTCGTATACAAATATCAATTAGACATAATAGCCGCCAGCTATGGGCGCATTCAACTTTTTAAAGAATAAGTGTTAAGTCAAATTTAGTACGTTTATTTAATTTTCAAACCCCAAAGTGCACTGCTCACTGTTCACTGAGAGAGTATTTGTTTAATTTAGGTGCTTACTATTTAAATGCATTTTTCTCTGATAATTTTGCAAATTTGTTAGTTTTATGTCACGTTTCATAGTTTACACGCACTGCACATTCACACATTTTAGTGTCCACTTAGTCGTAACGTTCCTCAAATAGTTTATTGCTTTGCTGTATATAAAATCGTATACAAATTCTAATTGTTCTACTTAAAAAGTTGAGTAAATTAGGAAAATATGAAAAGAAAGCTACATGTACATATTACATAAATATATTTAAAGATATTTGAAAAATTTTGCTGCATAAAATAAACAACTACAATACATACTGTAATTTATCATTATGCAAAAACAAATGTGTGTTTCTCTGCCGTTTGTGCACTTATTTTTTTTAATGAAATGTGCTAAAATCTAACTAAAATCTGCTGAAAAGTGGATACGAAGTAATTGCTTTATGATGTAGCAGCTTAACCAAGCTCTCAGACAGAGTTGAGACTCCACGTTGCTTGACTGAAATCGACCACAACTTTTCATGAAGTGCGGCAAAACTCCATGTTGCTTTGCTGAAATTCAATGCGTGAAGCGAGACTCTACTTTTACCACCACCATTTTTAATGAAGTGCTGGTAGGCGAATCAATGAGTGAGGCGAGACTCCACTTTGTTTTATTGAAATAGACCACAATTTTTATTGAAGTGAAGATAGGTAGGAGAATCAACAAGTGAGGCAAAACTTGCCGTGGTTTTACTGAAATTTTTCAAAATTTTTTACAAAGTGGACGTTAGAAAATCAATAACTGAGGTGAGACTCCACGTTGTTTTATTGAAGTCGAACACAATATTTAATGAAGTGGAGGTACGAGAATCAATGAGTGAGGCGAGACTTCACATTACTGAAATTTTTCAAAATTTGTGACTAAGTGTAGGTACGAGAATCAATGAGTGAGGCAAGACTCCATGTTGCTTTACTGAAATTGTTCACAAATTTGATGAAATGGAAGTAAGGTAATCAATGATTGAGGTGAGACTCCACGTTGTTTTATTGAAATCGACCACAATTTTTCAAGAAGAAAAGGTAGGAGAATCAATAAGTGAGGCAAAACTCCATGTTGCTTTACTGAAATTGTTCACAATTTTTGCCAAAGTGGTCCTAACCTAAGTTAGTTTCCACCAAAACAGAGAGCAGGCTTTGTAGTCTGAGCCTTGAAAACGTTCGACATTTGATGAGAAAGTGCCATGAACTTAGAGCATTGCCAACAGCTTTGAAAACATGCAGGAAATTGTACGACTTGCGGAAAGTTGATCGATTTCTGAGTGATTTTACTTAAAGCATGGAAATGGGAAACACACTGCACACTTTATCGTTGTAACTTAAACCGCAAAATTACTTTAAAATATTATTAATGACCCGCCTCGGTAACCCAGCGTGAAGAGATCTGAACTCCCATCCCAGTGGTCGTGGGGTCCTGCTAACAGCAACGTATGCACAAAGGTCTCTTTACACAACCCAGTAATAAACTGGGATCATACTTTTCTTAAATTCAATAATATTTAATAGTATAAGAATTCTTAAAATAATCTTTCATTATATGTCTCCTTTGAAATGCTGATCAATACGTTGACCTTTGAAGGCAGATATGATTCAAGTTTAAGAAGTTGAACCAATAATTAGTGGCTACTTGCCTTCAATTAAGCAAGCCGTTTCATTAGTTCATATCATAAATCATCAAAGAGTTCAAGTTTTTATTACATGAAACTACTTGCACCGCATTCGTGAAACTGTTCATAGAAAATAAAGCAATGATGGTTTGCCTCATACACCACAAATATGTGGTTCATCATCGACTTTTTCTGTTGTGTAAAGAGTATTTAAGTTGAGGCAATAAATACCTAACTACACAAGCAGCATAATCGTCAGCCATTAGTGGGCGTCGTCTCTGCAAGGAACTAACTTTGACGTAGAAATTACTCGACAGTCAAGTTGAACTAATTGTGGCAAATTTAGCAACAGCAGAGCGAAAACTTTTGTTCGCAAGCTAACGTAGCAATAAGCAAAGCAATAATAGCAACAACAACAACAACAACAACAACAACAACATCAATAAAACAAGAGCTGCATGCTATGGCTATGGCTGTGGCTGTGGCTGTGCAAGCCCCATAAACTATGCTACTAAAAGTTTAATGTTTCGTGCTTAAGAACTTCCGTACGGCGAGCTTTGCGTTTGCTACGCGGCTGCCCTGGCGCACGGACTGAGGCTGATGAGTGCCTCGTGGTTTCCTTGGTTGCTTTTCTTTCTTTGCACTTGGTCTGCATTCGTCTGACCTTTTGCAGTGCTGTCTGGGTGGCTGTCTGTTCGACTGTCTGCTGCCACGATGCCGCAGGTATGCCGCTTCAAGTTGTATACATCTGCAACTTGTTGCCGTGCTGTGTCCTTGCAGTGTCAGTCAACAAATTGTTGTCGCTCGCAGCTAAGCTGGCGCCTGGCAGAAAGTGAACATCAAGTTTGCTGCAATGACAGTTTTATGACGTTCAAGCTACCACAGCGGCCAATGGAGCCAGAGTCAGCATTGTTTGTGGCTTCACATTTTTGAGAGGTTTTGCCACTTTGTTGTTGAAACAAAACATTTGGAATGTTTGGAGCTGCACATTCTCATGTTTTCGTTGTAATTGTTGTGTGCAGATATTTATCGAAATTAAAAAAAAAAGTGAAAATTTTCAAACAAATTTAAAATTCGCAATTGACACCTGCAAAAGGTTTCGACTTGGCGCATTGATAACAAACATAAAAATACTGTTAAATAACACTAAGACAATGTGAAGCACAACAAAAACAAAAGCGCAAACTTAACTGAAAGGCAGCCTTTCAGCGTTATTGGCTGGCTGGCTAAAAGTAAACGATTACCTTTCGTCCGTTCGGCGTTCGGAGTGTGTTGTATTTTCTTAATCAAAATTAAAAAATAATATTTACCGTCGATAGGTGAGTGCATTGCACACACACACTCGCACACAAATACAGATATCCCCAGCGGAACCTGAAAAAGTCGGTTAAAAAATGGAGGAAAGAAGTCAGCAAGATAAATGTGGTAAATGTTGACAAGCTACAAACAATCAACAACAACAGCAAAGTAGAACATTTCAACCTCACACACACACAAACAAATTAAAATAAAAACATCCCAACCGACTGTGTGACAAAACATGTAGCATCAAGTTGTGCACTATTAAACACACAAAAACCCTCCGAAAAAAGGAACAAATTCCAACAGCAACGACAGTAAAAAACGAAACAAATGAAAAACGATGATCATAAGCCGCAAAACAATGAGCAACAACAAAAACAGGAAATCCTATGCCCATCACACCACACAATACCCACTTCAGTCACAGCCACAGTGTCAGCGGGAGCTGCCGCTCGCAATAACAACACCAAAGTGAATTATCGCTCAAAAGCAGCCACGGCCTACATTTCGCGTACAACAACGTTGGCACATCACAGCAACGTCAACACCACCACCAATGTTTTTTTTATGTGTGTGTGTGTGGGGGGGATTTTTCTGTCTTTCCATCACACTGCCGCACATAGCGTTGCAAAGGCAATGCGCTTACAATGAAATAAACAAAATGTCATTATGTCGTCTGTCACTTTATGCACGTCAACTTTCAAACCGCATTTCAAATCTGTTTTAGCTTCGGTTCTCCGCTTCTTTTCCTTATGCCGCTGCTGCTGTGCTGTGCTCTGTTGCTATTGTTGTTGTTGTTATTGCTGTTGCTTCTACTTTACTAGGATCTTGAATGCCACTCCTTGAACCTGCACCTACATCAAGCAACTGCGGCACGACGCCGAATACGGTACAACATTAATAGGGTACAGGGTGTGTGGCTGTAATGAACGTAAGGGGAAATTATTTTGCAATAGAAACCTTGACATATAAATATGTACGACCATCATGTGACCATACAATGACGCACGTAATACTCCCCTTACGGGGGTTTTGGGAGTTAAATCCCAAAAATATTTGTTTGATACAATAATTGTGGGTGACAAATATGATTTCAAATTTGTATTAGGCCTCTGCTCCCAACGCGAAAGCCTGTCTGCGCCACTATAAACTTATATTTGTTTTATTTTAAAAGGAGCCAGCGCTCAGGGGGAGCTCCTCCTTTCGTCAGAGAGATAATTCCATAAACGCGTCGTACGAACCAGAAGCGATCTCTCTCCGTAAAGCGTAGGACTCTGGAACCTCGTATTGACGAAAAATGCATGAGTTACAAGTGCCGAGTGAAGTGGTTGGTGGAATTTGAGTGATGGCATCTAATTGCTCATCTCTCATGGCTGGATCAATAATATTATAAGAGACTAGGATTCAGATTCACTGGAAGTGATGATTCACTTCCCAACATTGGGCATAAATATATCGATAACAAATAAATATAATTCGGCATAAATATATCGATAATAAATAAATAGAAATCGGCATAAATATATCGATAGTAAATAAATATAAATCGGCATAAATATATCGATAATAAATAAATATAAATCGGCATAAATATATCGATAATAAATAAATATAAATCGGCATAAATATATCGATAATAAATATAAATCGGCATAAATTTATCGATAATAAATAAATATAACTCGTCAAAAATATATCGATAATAAATAAAAAGAAATCGGCATAAATATATCGATAATAAATAAATATAAATCGGCATAAATATATCGATAGTAAATAAAAAGAAATCGGCATAAATATATCGATAATAAATAAATATAAATCGGCATAAATATATCGATAATAAATAAATATATATTAATTCGGCATAAATATATCGATAGTAAATAAATATCAACCGGCAGAAATATATCGATAATAAATAAATATAAATCGGCATAAATATATCGATAATTAAAAATCAATGGCAGAAAATGAAGCCTAAGGTCGAGTCTGATTTAAACTGATTAAGTAAAGAAAACCCAATAAACTTTTTATGCTGGCAATGGAACAAATTGTTGCCTGAAGAGAGGTTTTAGAGCAGATTGTAAACCGGTAATAAGTTGCTAAAGAGAATTACAACAGAGAGTTTCCTTTATAGGTTTGTTGATTAGAACTTAATTTAGATGCTTATTAGCCTAATTTGAAACTCATCGATAGTGACCTTATATAGCAAAAAAGTTTATTGAGCACATTAAAAAATAAATTGAAGTATTTCAACTACAAAAGAAACTTAAAAAGTCTATCTACATTACACTCTACCGCATGCAAAGAAGGAGAATTGGAATAATACTGGTTTCTCCTTCAAAAGGAGTTCAAAAAGAAACTGATGTTTAATATCCTTCACCCCTTAGCTTAAGAATACAATAAATCTTTAAATTATACATTTATAAACACTACAATCTATGAATTTATAAATACCTCAAAAGGTGTTCAAAACTAAACTGATGTTTATTATCCTTGAAGCAACTGCAGGACCCCGTAACTTTAGAATAAAATAAATCTTTAAATTGTGTGCTTTTCGATTTGTTTGGAGGGAATTGGGGTCTTATTTTCTAGATTCGTTTGCAAAGTTGATAAAATTTCTCATTTTCGATCATTCAGGGAGCAAAAAGGTTTGAAGATAAAAAAAAGCGGTTGTGGTCGTTGTGGCTCAAGTAAGAAGAAGTCAAAAAGCCTTGGGGGCAAATCATCAATGAAGCCATTTGCCTCTGTAAGCTGTTGTCACAGTTTGTAGGTCCACTTTAGAGTTTGGCCTTGTCAGCATATGTAACAAATTATTTCGTTTAAGCTGTTGTTGTGTTCCACTGTACCAACACCATATTAACCGCAGTTCGCAAATAAAATCACGCACACACACACACTCATACAGTCTGCGCACCACCACTAATGCCACCCACAAGACTGCCACAACGTGCGCCGCTCGCCAGCGTCGAGCGCGTTGTGGGCATTGCTTACGTCTGCCGCTGCCTTGAGTTGTTAGCTGCCAATAATAAAAATCAAGGGGCGCAGATAGCACAAGGTGAGACAACAAGACAAGCGGATTACAAAAACAAAAACACACACAAAGTCAACTTCGAAAGGGGTGAAACCCATTCACACTGTGAACTGCAGCCACTGGCAATAGCGGATTGAGTTGTAGTTAGGCAGAAAGCAGCAGAGGTGAAGTTGAAGTGGAAGTGGGAGTGGGGAGCAAGAAAAGCGGTGGTTTCATATAGGTTCGAGTGTACGGAGTGACTGGTTGTTACTGCTGGTGTTGCTGTCGGCTGTTGCCGGTCGACTGTCGACTACTGCCGTTGTTGAGCCGTAATGAGGCATTGGCATTGATAGTGTGGATGGAATTTAATTACATTTATAATGAGCGACGCTGGTTTTAATTGTGGGAAGAAAACACCAACACCAACATAGCCAAATAACGATAAAAACAACAATAAACAACCAACAGCAGTGAGAGCACTGCCAGATAGACCGGTCAGTCAGGTCTGTCTGTCTGTCAGAGCGGCGATATTGGCGTTGTTGTGCCAACAAAAATGACAACAACGGCATAACGATAACAACAACAACACAGTCTCTGACAATGTGCTGTCAATCGACGAGAAATGCGATGCCGCGCCGCTTTCTGATTGGCACCGAAGGAAGCTGAAACGAATACATGGGAAATTCTGGCGCGCAGAATGCTTGAATGACGTTGCTGGCAAGCGGCAAATCAAGGCTTCCACTTACAATGTGAAAGCTTCTGCAATGAAATTATAACCGGCAACAGTAGCAATAATGGCAACAACAACAACACAATAACGCCTCTCAGTAACCGAATCCTGCTGTCGCCTTTTTTCTGTGCAACGCTGGTCTAGTGGGCTGATAGACGCGCCTGCCAGTCGGTTTCTGTTGTCAGCCATCACAAACAATATAATAATATCCTTGTCGAGATCCTTGCAACGCAACAGCGCCCAGCAAGCGTGCGCGGGCGGTGTGGGGTGACGAGCAGGACACCTTCGCAAGCGTTGCGACTGCTCCAGCGCTCAAGGCCACAGTCTGCGCCACTCCTCATGCCCCCTAACGCAGCCACTCCCACCAGCAAAGGACTAATAGGAGGCAGGGGCCGAGCGCTGCATTAGAGCGCAATGCACGCGCTTAAATATTCGCAGGTGCGTCTTTACGCACTCATACACAGCCATACAGACACACAGGCAGACAGAGATAGGCACGCACTTTGGTACATGTCGAGAGCCGCAAGCGTTTTGCATTTCGAAGAGTGTGAGTGCTAGACACAGTGGCAGTGTCTGTCTGCTGCATTGGTGTGAGCAGAAGCAACAGTTGGCACTTGACAATTGTGTGGCTGCCATTGCTTCTCTGTGTGTGTGTGTGTGTGTATGTGTGGCTGTGTACGTGTGCACCGAGTGTGCAGCAGGTGGCCATCGGCGCGGCTTTCTCTTTTTGGTTTATGAACTTATTGATTTTTTTTAAGCCGCAAATGTTGCGCAACACGAGCCGCAACATGCTGCACATTGGCACATGGCAACATTGCACAGCCCATTGTGTTGTGTTGTGTATTTGGCGAGCCGCAAACGTGTTTCAAAGTTCCTTCGAAGGCCTAACAAATACACACGCAATGTGGCTGCTGCGTGTGAGAGAAATTCAGAATACGGTATGTTGCTGCCTAACGTTCTTTTCATGTTTTAAATAAGGGATTTTTTTTATAAAATAATATCAGCGATTTTTTCATGTTAAATAAACTCTTAGTTTTTCGCCATAAATTAACCACTTTTGACATTCCAATCAAATTCATTTCACCTTGCGCATTATTGAAATTTCTGCGCGCAGTCTTGGGCCACGCAAGCATGAAAATATTTATTCGCATTTTTATTATCTACATAAATTCGAGTGCAAAAATATGTATACGTTCTTTATGCTTGTACACTGTGAATCACATTATTTATTGCTTTTTTATTTAAACAAAATCAAAGGAATACTTCGGAGGATTCTTCAACATTAACCGGCGCGAATGGTGAATGAGTGGATGTGGACAGTGGTCATGAGGACTGAAAGTAGTGTTGCACAACTACTCGTAAAGCGATTTTTATGTACTCAAGTATCCCAATAAACCAGGGACCGGAAATAACAGTTATTTATGAAACCTATATTTGAAAAATTTACTATGAAGGAGAAGTCATACAAATAAATGAAAAATACCAATACATTTCTTTTCGCACTTGGCAATAAACCTTTTTTTTGTAATTTTTATGGAAACATTAAAAAGTAAGAATTATTTTTTATTTATATTTTAAAAATCCTTTAATAACAATTGTTTCTGATTTTTTCATATAAGTCCACAAATAACGGTTTTATTTTCATTTTTATTTAAGTTCAAACTTGGCAATAAACCTTTTTTTTGTAATTTTTATGGAAACATTAAAAAGTAAGAATTATTTTTTATTTATATTTTAAAAATCCTTTAATAACAATTGTTTCTGATTTTTTCATATAAGTCCACAAATAACGGTTTTATTTTCATTTTTATTTAAGTTGTCCCAAGATAACAATTATTGGTTACTTTTATTTTTTTAGTCATCAATAAAAATCATTCAATGACTTTTATTTATAAAAGTCATTAGTAAAAGTCATTCAATGACTTTTATTTTTTAAGTCATCAATAAAAATCATTCAGTGACTTTTATTTTTTAAGTCATCAATTAATATCAGTAAGTGACTTTTATTTATAAAGCCGATCAGGAATATATATACATTTCGATATTTAATGAATTCAGTAGTGCGATTAATGAAAATGACTTTTGTATTGCGATTTAAAAATAAAAGTCATTGAATGATTTTTACTGATGACGTTTATTATTAAAAGTCACTGAATGATTTTTATTAATGACTTAAAAAATAAAAGTCACTGGCTGATTTTTATTGATTACTTAAAAAATAAAAGTCGTTGAATGATTTTTATTGATGACTTTTATAAATAAAAGTCACTGAATGATTTTTATTGATGATTTAAAAATAAAAGTCACTGACTGATTTTTATTGATGACTTTTATAAATTAAAGTCACTGAATGATTTTTATTGATGACTTAAAAAATAAAAGTCATAGAATGATTTATAAATAAAAGTCACTGAATGATTTTTATTGATGACTTTTTTAAATAAAAGTCACCAATAATTGTTATCATAGGACAACTAAAATAAAAATCGAAAAAACTGTTATTTTTGGACTAATAAAAAAAATCAAAAATAATTGTTATTATAGAATTTTTTAAATATAAATAAAAAAGAACTGTTATTTGTTGAGTCATTAAGTAAAAGTAAAAAAATAACTCTTAAACATTGATTTTTATAATAAAACTTATAACTGTTACGGTCCCTGCAATAAACCAAAGTACCATTTTGACTTCTCGTTGTCTGAAAATGAGTTAACGAGTTGATTATTTTAACAAATTTTGATTGAATATCGATATTGCTGTGTATGTATTTATAATGTTGTGCTTCTTCTATGCAGACAACAAAATCATCACAAGTCCCAATATACCTAACACAAAATTACTCACTTCTGGGCAGACATTTTCAGTTCGGCGCCATGAATTTCATTTCATTTTTAAGTATATTTATTAAATGTTAGTGTTTAGCGATTTTAATGGCCATTATACATTCATATACGTTTGTGTATGTATACAATAAAAATCAAATTAGCACCATTTAATGCGCTGGCGCCGAGCACTAATAAAGCTGAACACAGTGTTAACCATGCAACATTTCCCTTTCTTACATTTCATTTGTGCACATTTTGAGTTTGCTTAGCTTTTATTGTTGTTGTTGATAACATGTCTAATGTTATATTCATTATTCTTATTTTTATTTTTGCTGTTGCCAATGCGGTTTTGTCTCGAATACTTAATTGAATAGAAAAATATATTTAATTCATTGTTGACAGTGTTTGGTGCCAAAAAATAATTGTTTCTTTTGGCAAAAGTCTCGCACAATATCTAAGAATCGTATATATAGACAAATGTTTTATTTTAGTTGTTATTGTATGATAAATTTAATCAGCATCAGTTGAACGTCAATGTCAACTTTTCAGCTTTCGTACATAGGTATAGAGATTTTTTGAGGCGATGATGTCGCTTCTTGCACAGCGTTGCATATTCGATGAAATTATTGAGCAAATTAGAAACGTATTTTTAAAGCAAATTTAAAATGGTATAATCGCTTTTTCGATACACTAAATTGGTACGTGGTATTTTTAGAAGTGAACTAAATAAAATAAAATTCAAATACAAATCTTAGGGATTCATAGCATAAGGCACCTGCCTTATGCTGAGAATCATTTTATTGTAGTTGATTTTCACTAAATACTTTTTATAGATTATTTTTACTAAATTTATGAATTTACATATTAGTTATTTTGTAATGTGTTGAATACTTTCTCAAACATTTTGGTGCTCAGAGCACGAAAACAAATAATAATCTTTAAGTATGGAACTCAAGAAAGAGTTGGAACCGTTCTTACATTATTCAACCGCTGTGAATCTAATTTAAGCATCAGTACAGATACTTTATACAAGGTGTAGTAAAAAGAAAAAATATATTTTTGCATGAAATTTAAGTATTTATTCAGCATAGTTGAAATTATCCAATTTATGCCAAGTATTAATAAATTAAATACAATATAAAGTATCGCTAACCCAATACAATACGAGAAGCAGATAACAAAATCCATCTATTGGAAAAGTAGTCGAATTCATTTTACTACAACTTTTAGGTTCATTTAATTGGCTGATAAACCTCGCTAGTGGGGCACCCTAGTACCTTCAAGACGGTTGTGAGGATAATCTAGTGAAGCTCTAAAGTATTTTAAAAATGATTCTAAGGTTAAGACAAATCTTGAACAATCTTGAAGTTGTGGAACTTTTTTTGCATTTTGAGCATTATTGGAAATTCTACCCTAAAAAGCATCGATTTAATCTCATGGACACCATTTCTATCTAAATAAATATATATGTATGTATATGTAAGTATGTGTATGTATATGTTTATATAAAGCATTATTAATTTTCTTCAATTCATAAAAAACAATTTGTGCATAAACTATTCATAAATATTAACAACACAAAACCCATCGTTTCAAGGATCAGTTACATTAAAATTCACGTAAGTGTGTTTGTGTTTACAATAATTTGAAAGCATTTAAAAATAAATTTCTACAAATGTATAAATAATTTGACGTACAGCAAGCATACATACTCGTATATTTGCACATACAAATATATGCGACCAACGCACATTTGCAGTAATTTTATTACTTGGCATTCAATGCAGATTTTGCTATTATAACGAGCCACAACAACAAAATCATGCAATGTAAAATGCTAAAAACAAAAACAACCATAATAACAATAACAACAAATGCAACTACAACAGCAATAATGCTAATGGCAACTAATTAAGGTGGCAGCTAATAGCAGATGAGCCAAAGTCGACGCGACTCGCGCCAACCAAAGCCAAACAGAGCAGAGTAAAATCACAACAAAGATGTTGTTGCACTCGCTGACAGCGATTGCATGCAGGCAGACGAACAAATATGTACAAATGTATGTATGTATGTATGTATGGGTGTTTGTGAGTGCGACTGTGCGCTGGCATTTATGTGGGCAATTAGTTAAGTACGTGTAAAGCAGCCCGAAAGCAAATGTATTGTGGCGCTGCTTAGCTGCTGAGCATTTGCGTGGCGACTGATGTGAATGTGTGCGTGTGTTGGTGCATGTGTGAGTGGGCATGCTGTGGCTGTGGCTTGTTGTGTGTGCCAAAATGAAAAAGCAAACAATTTAGAATTGTAATAAATGAAAACTCAAGTTAAAACAATACAAAATAAGCACAAACAAAAAAAGCAAACAACAAAATGAAATAAGCAAAATGAAGCAAATAGTTAACGTCAGCTCTTAATGTGTTAAGTTGATGCGCGCACACACACATAGACGACCGCTCAAAACGCTAAGCAATAGAGCGCGGCAAGGACTAACAGGCAGACGGCTGTGCAGTTCTCTGCTTGGAACAGAGGTTCTCAAACATTGTTAGCTCAGCTTTGGCACTTTGAGTTTATTGAATAAACAATCTGTTCTCAATGCATTTTTGGTTGAATAGTCAACTATGACACATATAGTTGAAAGTAATATTGGAAAAGTTCAGGTGGTATGAGTCACATTCCTAGATCATGGCCAGGCAAGAGATCATATCAGTAGGATGACCCAGGTTTTCCTTTATGTGCAAGTGTCAGTTCTGAAATTTGATAGCTGTAAAGCAAGAACACATTACATTAGCTCTGTTTGGGTACGGATAATTTGTACGAATTTGTACAAATCTGTAAAAATTTTTACTGGATCCTGTTTGTGTACGCCCAATCTCTTGCAACGAGAGAGAAACTGAGAGCGTAAACTGACAGTTCATTTCGTGAGAACTTGCAAGTTTTTACTAGAGAAATTTTATCCAGTAACTTTTAGCCAGTAAGAAGAAGAACAAGAAAAAACATTTGACTGGCTGCCATATGATCGACTGCAAAGACAAATAATTTTTGCAAACATTTGGAGGCAAATGGAACTAGCAAAGAATTTGTGCGTTCGCGAGTCTGCTGACCCACAACGGCCTTGCTCAGCTTTTCTTGCTGCAGCTGAAAGGGAAGAATCGCAGATTGAGCCCAATGAACCATTTGCCTTTTGCATTAAATGTTTGATTAAGCTTCTTTACCGCTTCAAACATCAAACGAAACTTTTAGATCAGCTGTTTCTTTCTTTAACCCTCCTGTTTACACCCTTTTCCTGTGTATTGTGAATGTGTTAAGTCCCACTGGTGTAACCAAGAATTAAAACTTGCAAATTCTTGTTTGTTTACTTTTTTGGATAGTTTGATTTTTGGGAGCATAAGCTGGCTTACTCTCCTGATATTTTTTAATAGATAATTTTTACTGGAAAAGTTCCCAAACAGACCTATTGTGAAATCACCTTAAAAAAATGGGACAAGTTACGTTGGCACTGATTGTAAGGTTTGCAGAATTTTTGGTCGTGGAATTGCAACTAATGTGTTAACAATTCGAAGAGTTATCAAACCATTTGGAGAAATTGGGTCGATTATGGACAGTAAGTCTCCTGTGTATGGCCGTACCAGCCGTTCTCCTGGCTGGAATTTGGAATTTAACAATAATTTACGTTTACAATAACTTAAGATTTTGCGAAAAACCATGAAGCGAATTTTTGTATGAAAACCTTCACTTTTACACCTTCAATATTTAGCTCACTCAGAAGCTCCATACTTGTTCGGTACATGTCTCCTTCGAAATGCAATACAAATACCACAAGCTCAATAAATATGCGTTTTATAATGAAATTAAATCGTGCATTTTTATTGGAACATTTCTGCAATACAGTGAAATTCCTCATAACCGGATACTCACCGTCGCAGTTTTTTTTGTCCGGTTATGGTAGATGTCCGCTCATGGGGCACACACAATTTTTTTAAATTGTATCCAAGTGTTTCTCGTATATTTATTTAATATTTTGTTCAAATTTATGCAAAATGAATATTTAATTAATATTTATTACATGTATAGTGCTTTGGTTGAACAAATTTTGTAATGGTTGATTGTTTTATTTTCAAATAAAAGTGAGAGGTAGTATAGATTTTTAAAAACTGGTTGGGCATATTTTTGAATTTTGTCCGTTTATGAGGAATGACATTCGTATGGAAAACTTAATGAAATTGCTGTGTCTACGAAATTTGTTGGTTATAAGGGCTGTCCGTAATGGGGAATTTCACTGTATATCAATAAAATAATAAATTGTTTCTCAATGATGGGTAATTGAGACCCTCTGGCTTTGAATTTAAATTTTCCATGCAATACATTCCATTAAGTATTTTTTATGCTACCAAAAGCAACACTATCACTTGTGACGATGCTCGCGTTAGAAGTTCACTGCACCACTGCATTTGCCTACAATGCCAATATTTTTCTCATCACTGCGCTGCTAGTCGGCCGTCTGCTATTTTCAGCTATTTGCACCGATTGCTGTTTGCATATTGTTTTAAACTTTGTTGTTCCCACTGCTGTTGAATAGTACATTTGTGTTTACAGTTGAGAGTGAAGTTTTCACCATAAAAATCGCCAGTAAATAAATTACGCTGTGTGCACAAAACTGTACTGTGCGAGCAACATGAACACTTTTGCGCCTTTTGCGGCATGTCGCGCGGCGCATGCGCAGCCGGCGTCCTCCGAGCGTGCCAATTAGTCAGGACATTGGCATAGTTGAATTCAATTTGATTTCGCTGAAATGTTCAAACCACATTGGCGACGCTGCGGTGCTTCGGTGCTGTTGGCGTTGTGCCTGTGCCACGAGCGCAACTCCAACTGTTGCTATTGTGTCGCACTTTTAATTAGTTTGTTCCAAGTTCAATTTATATTTTTGAAGCATTTTTGCGCTGTGGCGTGCAACGGGGCGTATGAGTGCTGCTGCACACAAAAGTTTATAATTGTGATATGAAACGTGAGCGGCGTTGACATGCAGTCAAAATCATGAGTGGGGGGTTTCGGAGGTACGAGATGATTCTAGGAGATTTCAGGAAATGAGGATAAAAACTGCTTACTTTTATATAATGTTTTCATGTTATTCCCGTATAACTTAAAAATGTTGTTTTTTAAATGTTGCGCTTTAAAATGTTCCAAAAAAAGAAGTAAGAAAAGGGAACTTTTTAAAAGTTCTCCTTATTACAGTGCAAGCTCGGTATTCGCGACTACCCATTATCGCGACGGCCCGGTTATCGCGACGGCTTGATTTTTAACATTGCAGGTTCTATAATCGCGACAGTTTACGAAAAACGAGGTTCTATTTTCGCGACTTTTATCTGTTTTTTTTTAATTTTATTACAATGTCTTTAACCAAAAAAGGGAAATCCCCGCCTTTTGGTACATTAACCTTTTTGGATTTTTAAGCCGACAACAGCACTATATGAACTACGTGATTCAGCTGTTATTTTGAAAAACTTTTTGCCAAAAAAGCAACTCAAAATCTCCAACTTCTTTAAAAATGTTAAAATGTAAATACACCTAATTCTGTTTTTACACGGTCTTTTTTTACACGGTTTTGATTTAACACGGTTTGAAAATAAAAAATTTTTAATTTTTCGTGCTAAATGGAATAAAATCTTGTAAAAAAATTAAAATTTTTTTAATTTTCAAACCCTGTTAAATCAAAACCGTGTAAAAAAAGACCGTGTAAAAACAGAATTAGGTGTATATCAGTTAAAACAATTGTAATTTTAAAAATTACATAAAATTTTTCAACAAAATTTTGGGTTCTGTTATCGCGAAAATTCGGTTTTCGCGACATGTCTGGTTTTTAATTAGTCGCGAAAATCGAGCTTGCAATGTATTATTATTATCTTATTATTTTTCATTCAACATACTAGTTCCAACTTGGCTTTCACTGCAACAGTTCACGTTTGACTTGCACACACATTTTCATAATTTGCAAACTTTCCTACTGGGGCACGTATGCTAAACAAAGGTAATCATGATTATGGAGTTGGCAACATCTGAAGTCTCTGCAAATAAATAAAAGTTGTTTTCATCGATATGCGAAAGTCGTAAACACAGAAACTCAACTCGCATCTAACAGAACCAAAGCCCCAAAGCTGGTAAACACAACAAACAATTTGAGTAAGTGAAACTAATCGCAAATTAATGCGCACACTTGGTTCAAACTAAGATAAAATAATAAAATAATGCAATAGTGACTGCACGCAAAGCCAGCGCGCGTTTGCCGTCAACGGTCAAGACAGTCAAACGTACATTATGAACTTCGTTTGGGTCCAAACGCGCCAAGTGAATGCGAGTGGTGAAGAGCACAAAAATCCAGGTGGGCCAAATACGAGTGAGAACGCGCGCCAAACAAACAACAAACTGCGCTCACGTCCCACTCTCCACGGTCGCTGCTCCGAAGTGTCTGTAACTTGTTTTCATTAGTGGGAAATGTTGCTAAACATTTGGTTGGCAACATGAACCGGCGCATTCGAACAGCTGCATACAACATAGGTACATACATACACACACCTTGAGCGGTGTGGCAAATGTTCTGTAAGATCCCAGCGGCAGATACACACTTCGGCCGACACTTTCGGTTTCGGTTGCTTAGCGCACAGCAACAGCAACCACCACCAACGGCAACAGCACTACCAACAGTAACAGCAACAGCAACACCGACCGCCGTGGCAGCACAACGAGCAGCCAAGCCAATAGCCAACAGCTAGCAGCCAGCAGCAGAGAACGGCGCTTCGGTGCAAAATTTCCGCACACTGTGAATTCAGTTTCGTTCTGGCAGAATCAACAGCAACACGCACCGTCGCAACACTACGCGTTAGCGCGCTTCATCAACTCCGGCACGATACGAGCGCCTATGTTGCGTTCCGTTTCCAGTCGTTACGTTTCAGTGGTACGTGCACGCCACCGTCGGCCGGCCGCGCGCCCCACAGTAGCCCATTAGCACTGACATCGTCACCTATACAAGCGCCAGCCAGCAACGACACCAACACCAACACCGACACCGACACCAATGTGCACACCAGCGCGTAATCAGCCTCATCATCTTCGACTTGGTCGTCGTCGTCGTCATAGTCAGCGTCAGCGCTATCGCTAGCGACGACGACAACGACCGCCTCAACGTCGCTAAATACAGTGTGGATCGCATTCATAAGAAGTTGTGTAGTTGCTGTTGTGTTGTTGTTGTTGTTGTTGTTTGGGGATTTATTGACCGGCACTACATTGCAAGGACTTACCGCTGCGCGCCTTGAGGCCGTGAAGACGCTGGCGTTGACGCTCGGCGGCTTGTCGACGTCAACGTTAACGTTGCGCGCTCTTCTGCTGCCCGTATTGAACCATTGGACGGACAGGTGAACGGACGTATGGACGAATGATGGGTGTTGTTGGTGCGGTGTTTGCGGAACAGAACCACATTCATGTCGCTGGCATTTGGCTGCGTCTGTGTGTGTGTGTGTTCGTGACAGCGTATCTGTCTGTGAAATTGCGGCTCATAACACAGCGGCAGCGCTGTTGCCGGTGAGTGCGTTGCGCTAAAAATGTGCGCTCCATCGCAGTCGCCTTCGCGGTCGGGGCTCGTCGTTGTCGTCGTCGTCGTCGTCGTCGTAGTCGATTTCGGCATTGTCGAAGCTTTCTATACATTTTTCCCTCGTCTCGTTTCACGTTTGTGCTTTCAGGCCGTTTGCATTTGCCGATTTTTTGTTCGCTTTGTGTTGAACGCAGCGCACAGCTGAGCGAAGTAGTTGTTTTATAACTTGTTGTCGTCGTTGTCGTTGTCGCTGTCGTTGCCGCAGCGTGTTTAGAACAATTTGCAAAATTGTTGCAACTACTTTGATGCCATTGCCAGAGCGACAGTCACACGCACGCACACTCACGCACTGTCGCACTCATTTGGCGCGCGGCCCGAGCTATCTACTTGTGTGCGCAAACATCTTTGCCGCGCTCGCCGCGTGCACTCGCTCAAGTGCAATAAATTAATTTATTAAAGAGCGCGCGCCAACGCAATAAAAACACCAAAATATACTGCAACAAAAAGCAAAAGCAGCAGCAACTTCATGCCATCTGGTTGCGTCGCGCGCCGAAGCTGAAATTGAAAATGAAAATGAAACCTGCAGCTTTGAAAATATGAAAATATACGCGCGGCGAAATTAAACGACAAACGGCGTGTGTGCAATTGGCTGCGTGCTGCGGGTGCTGCCGTCAACCGAGCCAAAGTTGAAATTATTTCGCAAGCGTACCAATGGAATAGCAGATTTGCAAGCCTGAGCCTGCGGCCGAGACTGAAGGCCCCTGCGCTGTCATTATTGTTGTTGTCATTATCGTTAGCGCGATAATAAAATGTGCGCTAATTGAGTTTAAGTTTCGTTTGACATAAAAAGTGCTAAGCTGAAATGTTTCTTTTGTTCTAAACGCGGCATCGGTTTAAAGCAAAACAAAAAATACAAAAAAAATTAAGCAAAAGCAAAAAAAAAATACTTAAAGAAAGATGCACAAAATAAGGCAATTGAAAACAAATATAAATTAGGTTAAATTGTGTTTAAATTTAGCAATATTAAAAAAAAAGAAAGATATCAGAAACAGCAGAGTAAACATCATAAAAAGCAAAGTGAATACAAAAATAAAAATACGTGAGAAAATTACACATGTTAGAGATTTGTTGAAGATTGACAGCTGATCTGTGCACAGCGAAGCATTGGAATTTTTTCGAATTTACAGCGACGATTTCATTGAACCAATCCTCAATGCAACTGTAAAGCATTGGCACGGGAACAAAGGTAAATATTTATATGAATATGTATGAAAAAATTCAAAATATTTAAAATCACAAAACAAAAGATGAAAACTTGAGAATTACTAAAAAGAAATGAAAAAGTTTTGCAAAAAGTATGGTAGCGAAAATTTAAATTATGCTAAATTCAATTCGTAGTAAAGACGGCAAAGTATTCTATTCCTCATACCAACTTAATAAATGTTTTCTTCCCCACTTTTAAGTTGAGCTCTGTGCATGCTTTCGGTATAATTTCACAAATTATCAAGCTGAATTTTTTAACTGGAGTTATTAATTAAAAAAAAAAATTATTTCACAGACACATTGTAGCCTTGATCAATACAAATCTTTGCTTATTTCAATGGTTGAAATTGTTTAGTTGCTCATCGCTCCAATTTCAAGTTCATTCTCAGCTCTGCTCACAAACTGTATTTCTACACTGATAGCTAAATTCATTGAAATTGTCAGCTTCACTGACTTCATTCAAAATGTTTCTTCTTTGATCATTTACGGCTCTTTGAAGTTTAGAGTCTCTTCTGCTTTCAAGCACCTATTCTGTCTGTCCGCTAAAATGTTTAATAAATTTTAAAAGCCATCGGTGCACTAATTAAACTTAATGCACTCAAGTCTCTGTTTGCCAACGACAGTGGCGACGGCTACTTGAACAACTTTTGGACAAGTTCGTAATGCTTTTGAACAAACCGACTGTCAAACTGAGAGTCTATTTGCGCAAATTCTAAAGGCCACTTTCTACTTTACACTTTTACTTGACTTACTAATCAACTTTGAATGGATGGCACTTAAGTAACAAGTGCCGGCGCCAGTATCTGAAACAAGAGTTGAAGTGCCCGCGTCACCGAACGCCTTCAAAACTGATTGAAGATTTAATATTTTTCAAGTTGTAAAGATAAAATGTTTTCAGCGAAAAATCTGAAACGCTCACGCGGCACCGCGTAAATTGTGGCCGAGTTTGTGAGATTAGGACTGAACTATTTATGTGGGCGGGGGGCCTTTCATCTGAGCAACGAGCGGGGCATGTAAACAATACGGACGGGAATCGTTCATAACTGTTTGGGGTGATTGGATTTTGTGCGATTTCCAACTGCGTGGAAGCGCATGAAATAACGCTTAAATACTTAGCATATCGGCGTTAAGTATTTCGCAGTGGCTTTTTAATATTTAAGCTGAATATTTGTGAGACTTGAAGTGGCGTTCGGCGTAAGCGGGCACAAGGTTGCTGTATTCAATTTTCAAAATGTGTTTTCACAGCGAACAATTTCAGTGCGTAAAAGTGCAATAATTTTCTTTAACTCTAAAATTTAGTTGAAAACTATTCTAGTGCAAGTTTTCTGCCTCGATTGTCATTTACAGCAAACGACTTGACAAAAAAAAAAACATTCAGGAAAATCCAGCCACTGTTGCTGGCCTTCCATCTGAAGCCAAAAATAAAGAATACAAAATAAAAATAAATAAATAAAATTTGTCTCTTGATAACTAACGCTAATCACTGAAATCTCTCACAAACAGCACGCAGAATAATTTTATCATTTCGTATACGACACACACATCGCGCACCTTTCGACTGTCCCACTCTCCCCCCGCACACTAAACTGCTCAATCGGCGAGCGTGCGTAATGTATGGTTTGCGGCTTTTGGTCGCCCATTCAGCGAGGTTCAGTCCGCACTGGCGTATCTGTCATTAGCGTTGTTATTGTGGTTGTTGGTGCTGTGTTTTGGTTCATTTGTATTTTTTGTCATTTAGCACAATCACTGATTGCGTCTTCGTTGCTATTCAACAGAAAAAAATGCAACAACAAAAAACTATAAAAAAATCGAACGAATTTGTGCTGCTGCAAAATTGTTTCGCTGCCGCTCGTCGAGCTCTGTCTGCTCTTTCTACCGCGACTTGTTCGGTCGGTCGGTCGTTCGGTCTTACAGTTTTTCTGTCTTTCTTTTTTTCTTTCTTTCTTTATTTCCATCTTGCTATCTTTTCATCCTTTCTGCTGTCTTTCTTTCTTCCATTCTTCAATTCTCACCTCAATTTTTTTTATTACGTTGTTTGCTGTTTTTATATATTTTGTTGTTGTTGTTATTGTTGCTGCTGTAGCTGTTGCTGTTTATTTGCACAATGCGATCGTTTTCGTTTTTGTAATCATTTCATTTATTTTCTGTTTTACTTTTACGCCTCCTGTCGCTCCCCTTCCACCTCTTCTCCCACTTCCCGTTGGCACAACATTATACTTTGCTGCCTTTTGCATATGCAGTACGTACTCATTGTTGTTGTTGTAGTTGCTGCTGTTATTGCTGTTCTTATTGTTGTTGCCATTGTCGTACTTGTGTTTTCGTTTTGTGTGTTTTTCTTACTGATTTGTTGTTTGTGTTTTTGTTGCTGTTTGTATTTATATTGTTGTTTTTACTGTTTTTGTTATTGTTGTTGTTGTTGTTGGCTTTGCTGTAGTTGTATTTATGTAGTCATTTCAATACGTTTGCGTTTCGCCGTTTTAATCTTTGCCAGTCGTTCGTCGAGATTTCATTTTGGTTTGCGCTCGCGTCGGCCTGTGCCGTCGCGCTGCTTCGTCGGTCTCGCGCTTCTTCAGTTTGTGCGCTGTTCGCGTTGTGCCTCACACGGACTCCCACCGCTGCCAGACGGCGGCTTGGGTGGCTGTCTAGCTGAATGGCTGAACTGGCTGGCCGCATTTACGAACTGACTAACTAACTGACTAACTGACTGACTGATTCGGACTGTGTGCGCTGCTTCATTTGGAAATCTGCTGCACGCTCCTGTCTCCGCTCGACTATTTGCATTTGTTGCTGTTGGCGCTTTCGAGGTTTCAATTGCGCGCCACAGGTCGCCGCCGCCGTCATTTGTTTCATTCGCATCAATTGACGGCCCGTTCAGTCGGCCGATCGGTCGTTCGCTGGCTCCAACATACCAGCTGTTTGCCTCAAGAATTTCGTTGTCGTTGTTGGCGTCTTTTTTGCTTGCTTCTTTGTTTTTGCTTTCTTGATTTTTGATTTTGGTACTTTGATTTTTTTACTGCTTCGACGTCAGCGCGCTGCCGTCTGTTCTGCGTATCTCGTAGATACTTCATTGTGTTATCAGCACTAAATTATTATTTTTTGTTTTATTGCTATTTGCCAACTTTTTCGCTCTCCTTTGTGCGATTATGTTTGGTGCGTTGTTGTTGTTGTTTTGCTGCTTCTTGTGACGTCACCTGCCCGGGCGCGCTGCTGTCGCGATCGTTGCCGCTATCTGCCCTCGCATTGTAGTTGCTGCTGTTGTTGATTTTGTTGTTGTTATTGTCGGCGCTGTTGCGCATTTCTGAGCGTTAATATTATAAATAAAAATTAATTTTGTATGAACTGCAGGCGTGACCTTAAATAATTTTCTTTTGTTTAGCAATAACAAATTCTTTTACGAGGCGTCATGTCTCACATTTTGAATATGCGAGTATTTTGGATTTTGTTTTTTTAATTTTTTTGTGCTGCACATTTGTTATTTATTTTTTGTGATTTTTAGCTGACATTTGTTTTGTTTTGATTTTATTTTACAAATCAATGTCCAATCGATATGCGGCGTATAAATAATTGGCTTTTTATGAAAGCTTTACGAAGCCAGTTACGCAACTCGATGGGCATAATTAAATGAATTTGTTGTTGGTATAATTGAAACACAGTCAGCGCTTCATTGTGGTTGAATGAAGTGGAGCAAAAGGTAGAGTTCGGCAAAATTAGTCACAGGAGAACGGAAAGAAATTGGGCAAAGCTTTTGCTAATGGAATGAATTCAGTACTAATGCTTATCTATATACATTTAGTTGTTTGTCCTGACTCACTGATTCATCATCGCCCAAATTCGGGGTCTAAAGGGGCAAAATATGGGTTAATGTGTCATATGGAAAAACGTGCTTGTACTCCAAATTAAAAATAATTCGACACTTATTTTTCAGTTTTATACGCCTTTCGACTTCAAACTTGGTGAATGAATTTCACATGTGAAATAATTCGACACGTGTTTTGAATTTTTTTGAAAATCAGAATCTAAAGAATTAAACAAAGTGTTTAAAGTTTGTATGGAAAAACGAGATTTTATAAGGCTTTTGTCTTAACGTTGACACGTGCTTTTAATTTTTTGAAAATTAAATTCTAGCGGGATCAACGATGGGTTATGAGTTTGTATGGAGAAACTGTGAAAAACATAAATTAATGGGACTATTGACTTCAAATTCGGTGAAAGTGATTCAAATTAATAATAATTTAACATGTGTTTTTCATTTTTTTTAAATCCAAATCATTTTTTTTTTAAATCAGAATCAGAGAGGAAATTCGAGGATGTGGTAGTGCACACATTAGTCCTTAAGATATATTTTTTTCAAAAGAAAACTATTGGAAATTTCCAAGGATATTCAAGAATAAAGTTTTAAAAGGACATTTTCAATACCTCTTCGTCCTTTTGCACCAAAACATTAAATTTTCTAAGATTCTAAGGATTTTTTTCTTTCATTTGATACCCATATTGTTATTCTACAATGCGCTCAATTTTTAAAATAATTTTTTGAAATAAACTTGTTCTTGAAATTTCAAAGTCCTTTAAAAAAAAATCCTGACGTCATAGAGAAAAACTAAAAACGCAGTTTTACTACATTTGGCCCCTAGTTTCGCGGGTATATAGATGTTTTCGTGTGTAAAATTTGTTGTCGCACGGTGTAACCAGCCGCAGAAGGAAAAGTATTTTTTTATTGCAATGTTCGGAATTTGAACTCATGTTCCTCTGACTTGTAATTGAACGCAATAACCACTTAAGACGTGTTTTAACAAATTAAAAAAAGTAATTTTAAATTAAAAAACATACTTCTTATTCTTTCTTTTTTTGTTTCTTGCTTTTTCGACTTCAAAAAACTAAAAAAAAATTTTCAATAAGTACATTTAAATCGCAAACGGTCGCGTTGACCGACCACAGCTGCCGTGTAGCTCTCACACGTGCACGTGCAATGTGTTTTGCTTTTACTCTGCGGAATACACTTCCTAAGCTTTGTCCTGACACCCACACACACACACACAATCAAACTAATAATCAGGTATATTCCATTCATGCCGCGTTGAATCACTCTAACTGAAAAGTGCCTCGTAACCACTACGATACAACATTTTGCTGCTCGCATACAAGTCTCAATCGAGTAATAAATCATGGAAATCAAACAAATACAATGTAAACAAACCAACTTTTGTACGTGCAAAACATCTCTTTCTGCAGCTGTTACTTTCGTCTACTCATTTCCCAGTTGCTTCTCCGCTTGGCCTCTCGTCTTTTGCTATATTTTATTTGTTCATCCGTCGGTCACCCATCTTAGGCCAGTTTAATTAGGTGAATGCTATAAATTCAAATTAAAGTCAAAAAGGAGCGCAACTTTTGACTGGATACACTGCCGTCTTGCTGTCACTTGCTTGCTTGTTTGCTTTTGTTGCTTTTCTCCTTATTTGGGCACCAGCACATTGGGTCGCTGGTTGGCTGCCGCTTGCTGAAGTTGCGTTAAATAATTGCCCGCCGTACAATTTTAATCCTTAGCCCAAAGCCCAACAAATCCTTTTCTCACGTAAGGGACAGCAACGATCCCGTTTTTCCGGTTTCGTAACCAAAATCAATAACAACAACTCGCCCAAAAATAGCATCAAACTGCGGACAAGCACTACATACACATACAACGTTTGGTAGGCTGTCTGTCAGCGGCCGAGGGCGGGCAATGCCGCTGTCACAGCTGAAGGCGCGCTCCATATTCGCTGACGGCTTTGTTAGCCGTCGCATTAGTTGTTGTTGCCTATTTATAGGCGTTCGAAAAGATGTAGAAGTAGCGCATGCCAGTGGTCCCCATGTCCATAACTCAAGAAATTCGATTTGCAACAATAGTGGCAGCGGTGACGGCGGCAGCAGCCAATCAGCCAGGCAGCGCCATTGACAAAAGATGCGATACTATTTGGCCCCAATAAATAAACGCCCATTGCCATGCATGACAATGCGGACCGTCGAAAGGCTCCTTCGGTGCTGCCAATACGCAATCGAATCGCACGCACACGCGTGCGACACAGTTGCCTGCACACGAGGCAGCACCCGCTCGTCACCGTCGCACTGTCGACTAGTTGAGTTTATTTAATTTTAATTTAACGCATGAAATACTTCGGCAATCAGTGCAACAATCACTCGGGCAGCAACTATTCATTAGCGATTCTGTTGCAAGAAAAGCGAAATGGCAACATTTTAGTTTTGGAGGCGCAAATTTCTTTCTTTCGTTCGTTTCGTTCGCTTTTCGATGCATTCATTCAGTTCGATTTTTTTTTTTTTTTTTTTTAAACAGGAACAAACGCGCAGGGGATGACCCCTATTAATGCGAAGCATTGCGTTGGTTCAGGAAGGATATAAAAGGTTAGGAGATAGGGTTATGAGTGAAGTGGTTATGGACTCTTGCCTTGAACCCATCAAGATCATAAGTGCTGGGGAAAATATCCGCAGGGAGACCATTCCACAACCGCGCTGTACGGGCCAGAAACGAACTTTCTCTCTCAACTTTCTTTGAGTGTAAACTGGCGGCAAATTATTATTTTCTGCCTACTTAGATTGGCAGCAAATCGACCACAACAGCGTCAGTAGCAGTGGCATTGACGCCGACGCCAGTGTTGGCGTCGTTGTTGGTAGCTGCCGCGAAGGCGCGTTAATGGCGCTCAAACATGCTGTTCGGCCATAAAGCAGACGATTCACAATTAGGCGATATGAAATGCCTTGATTTGCATGCCAATTACGCGATACGCCTCAAGTGGCAGCGTAGTATGTAGGTATATAAAAAAAATATATAAACTAATGCGAAACAACGTAAAACTGTTGTCAGCGTTGCAGTTGGCATTGAAATGTTTAGGGTTTGCCAACGCCAAGCAATTTTTCGGCAGTGTAGCTGAGCGAAATGTTGGATTAATGAGGGTGTTGTGTTTTTCTAAACGATGTGTTGGACATTGAGTTAATAGCTGATTAATCAGACCAGTTGTTATCTCTTGTGTGAGTGAAGGATTTGTTTGACTTTGGCAAAGGATTCGACTCGTACGGTAGGCAATTTCTTAATGTAATTTCAGAAAGCAGCAGTCGAACGGGTTAGGGCTGTTGCACCCAAACAACAAAAACAGTAACAACCAACTTTGATTTCACTGTTCTCCATTCATGGCTGCCGATCGGCTTTTAATCAAATGAGAAATTAAGATATGAAATTGCTGAAGCAAAGTTATGCCAGCGACCGTACATATCTGGATTGAAATGTCTTGCTCCATTTTGCAGTGAAGGTCAATCAATGAAGGTTCAAAGGTTTGGTTTATGACGGCTTAATGTCACTCTATGCTCTATGTGAATGCACTCAGCAAAAAGAGATTTTCCCAGTTTGGTCAGGCAAAAGTATCGCCATCAACCATCTGGAAATTTGTAAAAAGCCTGAACATGGAAGATTACAACACAAAAGGTCAAAGTGATTATGTGAACTCATGAAAAGGACCCATATTTAAATATTCAAAGAAAACACCATTACGTTCAAAAATTACGATTCAAAGAATCGGGATCATTAGTTCGCGATTGCTAAACAATTTTATATTCCATGGTGCAGTTCAACATTGTAACTGAATAAAATTTCAAACATAATTCATCATTTTAATCAACTCGTAAATGCTATAACTCTCTCGAAATTTAACCGATTTAGAAATCATCTAAGATCTTGCTTAACCCTTTCCGGTCAATTTCCACATTTCTTGAAATAAAAAATTTTTCCTTCAAAATATTGACTCTCATTGAATATTTTTGCAATAAAATACAAAAAAATTTCAAAAAATCATTTTGGTTGAGAATTACAGCTTCATCAATTTTGTACGATATATCGTACAATGGTCCGCAAAGGAGTAAAAATTCATGAATTTTTGGTTTCGTTGTTTTATGTTTTATGAAAAATTCATTGATTTTTTGGATAGAAAACATAAATTATAACAACGAAAAATCAAAACGTGATTTAATTTTGGTCGAAAGTTATATAAATTATATATATGATATAAACAATTGATTCACATTTATTCGGCCTTATATAACCGTTGTTGTTGTTGCAAAGCCCTTTTCCTCTCAATAAAACACAGAATCACTTAAAATTCGTACAGTTTTACAGAAAGGCACTGAATATAGCCCATTCTTATTATCGTAGTGGGAGTGGCAAGTACGCATGTGTAACTCGTCTAGTAATTCTTACTTTTAATCGAAAATTACGGTATAGTCGAATTTTATTAGTCACGTGGTTTACAGATGGGCGTGGCAGGCAAGCAAACGCAAAAAATCTGTTACCAAACCTATAACTTAAAAAAAAATTAAAACATAACTTGCAACCTTTGCTTTCCATTTGTACGATATATCGTAAAAATGACCACAAGGGTTGCAAAGCTTTGTACGATATATGGTACAATTTTTTTTAAAGACTCGTGAAAAATATTTAGACGCAAAAAATGTTAAATTTAGTAAGTTCTGTTTCGCTTTTTGTTACCAAAAAGTATTATTTAAAAATTCCTACGCAGAAGTACCGTCATTTGCTGGTTTTTCAAATTCTTGCAAAAAGCGGCTTACAAAACGCACTCATACTGTGTAGCTACGGCTACTATGATTTATATTTTTAAACAGAATGATACAACGCAGCCTACTTAATGAAAATTAAAAAGCTGTTCCATAAAAAGTGCGTTCGCTGTCAAATAAAAATCGATATATCGTACAAATTTCCGGAAAGGGTTAATGAAAGTATTAAAATTACTTTCAAATTACATAAATTTCTTTGAAATCGGTGACATATAATTTTTCTATTTTTGTCCCACTTTGGAAGACTCGATATGTATGTATGTCCATAAGTTTTTATTCACCTATTCACCGCTTTCAGGAATTATTTCAATTTGAGAAAGTAAAACTTGCACGTATGTGTGACTATGTATGTGTGAAAGTAGTAGATTTTTTCGAATAGACAAAGGATTAATATTCTCCATATTACGATCGCTATTTGTCGTGGTTAGATAAACTTTTGCGGCCCATTACGCGCGCTTTTATAATATCGTATCTACTCGTATTTATAACACTGAATGAAACTCAGACATTAACTATACTCGTATCCATACATACATCAATTGCTGGATATGAACAACAACAGCAACAATGAAAGCATGAAAGGAACATAAAAGTGGAATGAATATTGATTAATTGTAACCATAAATAAAATTGCATTAAATGTGCAATGTTGTTGTTATTATTATTATTATTGACAATGTTGTGTTGTGGTTGTTGCCATTAAAGACTTCGCTAACGTTAGCGCGGCGTGTACTACAACTAAGTTGTGTGTGTGTGTGTGTGTTTGAGGAAGGCGTCGCAAATATGGCGCAGTGGAAATTATCTTTTATCGAAAATTAAATGCGGCTGAAGCGGCGTTGGTAGTGCGCGGAGCGGAAAAGTGTGAAGTGGCAGTGTCATTAAATGCGGCTGTCGAGACTGCAAGGATAATTGGAAACTTATCAGCAGCAACTCGTGTCGAAAGCAACGTTACTGGAGCGCGCGGCCAGCGGCGAAGAGCGACGGGAGAAGAGATGGCAGCCGCGATAAAAAAATGGCGCATAAAGATGTCAGCTTGTGTGATTTCAATGAATATTAATGGAGGGCGACAGCTATTACGGCGTTGTGGTGCAACGACACGTAAGCCACAGCTTACGATTTGCCAAGCAAATTTGTTTCAGCTTTTTTGCAATTTTTTGTTTTTTTTGCTTTTGTACCACCTGTTGAATATGGGCTAGGTTGTTTTTTCAATATTTGAGCTACTTTTGTGTTTACTTAACCAAGTCTTGCTAAAAGTATAGTAAGTAAGTAAGGCATTCAGCAGCGCAAAGTTGACACTCTTTAAATTTTTTGAATGGTTTTCAAACCCCTATAGAATGTTTGCTTTGTGGAAGTTTCAGAAAAGAAGTGAGGTTAGGAAATGGGATTTTGGTGTTTAACTATTTAATTTTAATTCGCAAACTCTCTCTGTCTGCTTAGTTACTTTGCAACCTAGACTATAACTAACTATACCAGAGTAAAATTTTGGTACCGAGAAATAAACTATTTATGACAAAAAACTTGTATTCGAATTGTCATCAACTTTAATTTTTTCCTGAAGAAGGACAAAAAGTTTTTAAAAACACATGTACATGCATTTATTTGAAGGCTTCAGTTTTGCTGTATGGCGAGTGTCACATTTGTGCTTTAAAGTGCAGCCTTTGGATTAACTGCGGTGTCTGTGAATAGTGAACACTTGAGCGTACTTCGGGGCACACAAATTGTGCCACTCGATGTCCTCGTATTACGCACACATGCACAAAAAAAGGTGTGTGCACGAGAAAAGGCGCCTAAAAAGTTGCTGCATGAATGGAAGTGAGAAGGTAGAAACTGTGTGTTTTATGCACAAAACGTGCAAGGAATTCAACAAGTTGGGACCGCATACACACACACATTGCATTGCATCATGGCCAACATTTATTGTTCGGCCTACGGGGTGGAAAATGTAGCCGCGTCGGTGGCCGGCGCTGTTTGCTGTGGCGTTGTTATGTTGGCAAGCAGTGTTGACTAATGAGCGACATCAGTCATTGCCGACAGCGGCATAAGGCACACTTTAACACTCACACTGGACTGACCAGTGCCGGAACCGGTCCTGCTCGCTGGCACCGTTTCTGCCATTGCTGCAGTTGTTGTCTGACCGCTGCGTACAGAGTTCAACAAATTGTCCGAATCGCAGCAGTGCAATCGAAACCAAAGAAACAGCTGCTCGGTTGTGCAGAAAATACGATTTGGCACATTGGCATTTCTCCAACATCTGCAATTGCATCCTAATAGCGCCGATGGGCACCGCCCTAACACGCTGACGCTCTATTGATAGGCCGCGTCTGCCTACTACACGCCATGTCACTGTCCGTTTTGCGTTCGCATTCGCGTCAACATTCACATTCTCGGCTTCACTGCACCCAACTTGGCTCGCATAACTCGCACTACTGGCCAGTAATAGCCGCGTTTTTGTGCCGCTTCTGTTGATTTTGCTTATCTTTCGTTTGTTTTATTACGTACGCGTGTGTGTGGGTTTTCTTTTAATTTTGTTTCCACCTGACATTCTTGCTGGCGCTTTTCAAGTTGGTTTTTATTTGTGGCTTTGCGCGAGTTTCGGTTGAATTAGTATTTGCGGGCGCTGCGTGAACTTGTGCGGCTGCTGAACTTCCAGCGATGCACGTCGGCTGGCCGGCCGGCCGTTCGACCGGCTGGGCAGCGCACGTACGCTGCGATCATTAATGCCAGCTGATGCGCGCAGGGTGCCGCACCTTCATGTGTTCAAGTGTAATTTCAAGTATTAAGGAAGCAATTTGTTAGGGTCGTTTTTGTTTTTGTTGTTGCTGCTTTTGCTGTAGTGTTTTTTGTTGTTTTTATTATTGTTATTGCTTCTGTGCGGTATTCAGCGTTCATGTTGTTTTTTGTGGTTTCTGTGAAGTGAATACCAAATAGCGGTGAATCTTCGGAAACGACTGTGGAGCTGGCATTTTATTTGTGGAATTTACGAGCGCTTAAAAATCAGCAGGAAAATTAGTAGAAAATATGCGAAAATAATGGAACATTAATGAGGTAATAAAATTGTCTGTTGTTAGTGCTAGGAAGTGTGGGTGGTTCACAAAGGCGTCGACTGTGGCAAAGAGTGAGAATTGAAGCCCTTAAATTACCCACAAAATTTATTGTAATTGTTTTGAAGTGTGCTTCTTTTTGAAAGAGTGTTTGGCTGCAGCACTTTTGGTTGACTAGCAATAATCATTAGAAACTTATTTCGGGCTTGCAGCAGTTTTCAACAAATTTTATGTTAATTGAAAACAATGTAATGAAAGTATAGAAAATATGTAGGGGCATTCTTTGTAATGTGCCACCCAATGGCTTTTTTGCATATAGCTCATTAGAAAATTAACTTATCGCCAATGTTATCGCCGTTGGAAAGAGGGTTTAAAGAGCTATGATCCAAGGAAACACCGCATTTGAATTTTTTGTAAATACTAATTTTAAAGCCAATTTCCCAAAGTGTTAAAAATCGACACCCTAAAATTTTTTAATGTTGAGTGCCATCCCCTAAAAAAATCGCTTAAAACGTAGAAATCTCAAGTAAAAATGCATGATTTAGAGTAATTTACGAAAGATTATTGAATTTAATTTGAATTGAATAGAAAATGACCGAAAGCAAAATGTAAATTGAATGGTAACGAATAAAACGAATAATTATATGGAAATTAATAAACAAATCTAAACTAATTTATTCCTCATTATAGGATTAGAGAAAAATTTACCAAGAACACTTTAAATTCATTTTAATGACGATTCCGAGCAACAAAAAGTCATTTAACCGATATAGGATCACAAAACAATGAAAAAAGGGGGGTGACACTTTACAAAGAAAAAAAGGTGGCACTTTACATTTTAACGCCATTTTGGAAATCATTGAATAAATGTTCTCCTCTTATGATATGTTTGGATATCATTTCGGATTATGAAAATGCATTGAAAATTAAGTCCAACACTGATATTTACCTTAGTTTTTTACACGTATTTGATTTATTTGCTTGGATTGCTGCAACGTCAAAATCGAGTAGGGGTGGCACATTACAAAGAGTGGCTTACAAAGAATTCCCCTACTAAATATTAAAAAAACTTAAGAAATATGAAAAATATTATAAAGTTTCCAACATTGCCTTGGGTGAAAAAATGATACTCTAGTGTTTTTTTTTTCAAATCTCTTGAATGAAGTTTTGGTTACGCCACTGATGGTGTCGAGTTTTTATTTAGTAAAAATATTACTCAACTCAATTGATCAGATAGTCAATGGAACACAAATTAAGTCAATTCTAAAACCACATTTTGTTTGCTTTTTTATCGTTTAATAGTCTTCTTTAATCAGTTCAATAGTCATAATAATTTCTAAAACCCAAACAGTACTTTTGAGTAGCCGACGTATGCTGGACATTATTGGATAACGATGTGGAATTGCCAAGAGCAAAACGAAAAATATAATGAATATCAGTCTCTCCGCCTTTTTGCTCCAAATCGGTTGCCAAAGATTGCCTATCCTGTGCTTTTTGCAAGTCAGTCTTCCACAAATGGTGTTGCAGTAGTTTGGACCCGCGTGTGCTTGAGCTTTGAATTGTGATACCTGCATAAATTCAAATTGGCATGCCGTTGTTGTTGCTTTGATTGCCGAAGTTAAGGAGCTCAAATACTCATCTCTGATTTACTGTCTAATCAGTGTACCAACAACGTTCCTACTGATGTTGCTAACGGTGTTTCTCGCGCCCAATCTGATGTCGATGCTGCTAGCCCGGCTGATGCTGGCTCTCACACGAAATCTACTCCACGCAATCCCACTGCTGCGGTCGCTGCTGCTTACTCCTTTGCTGCTGATTCTTACGCTCCGAAATCTGTCATGTTGCGCGTTTCCAGTCCTACTGTTCGGAATGTTGCCAACCCCGGTGCTTTTGCTGCTTCTCAGAGTGGTGTACTGCGCTCGATCGTCGTTTTGACCTCTGCCCCACCGGCGCCGCCAGATATGGAGTTGCTCTCTCATCATCAAGCAGCTCACCCAAATCCAGCCTCGCTGTTGCTGCAAGTTCCAATGCTCAATCCATTCGTATCTACTTTCATAATGTGTGTAAAATAAACTGGGTTTTTTGAGCCGATGGCTTTTTCCCAAAGAGTGTGTGTTTTATTTAAACCGTAAACAAGTCTATAAACTGCCGCGGTACACAAAAGATTTGAAACATCTTAAAAATCTAAAAAATAAGTTCTATAAGAAATACAAGTAATCCAAAAGTTGTCATTACTTTAGGAAGTGCACTACGACCTAAAAGATATATTTACTTTCAACATTTTTCCCATACACACTAACCCTCAAAAATGAAATTTTGAATAATTACGAAATAAACACTTAAACACATTTTAAGTTTTGGCTTAATTCTGGCGTTGAAGTTAATTTCTGAGCTTTGATGTATTCAGAGACCTACTATATAGTAGAATTTTATGGCGAATATTTTCGTGGTACATTTTTTCCTTAAAAAGTCCTATTTTACAGGACATTTTTGGCATTTTAGAAAAAAGGGTCAAATTGACCCATGAAAATAGTAGCTACAGGGTTAAAATGCTCCACAAAAATGTTCTTCGTAGTATTTTACATCAAATTGCTGAACCCATCATATACCTAAAATGTGAGGTTACATGGTTTTCGTATGCCGATTCACCATAAGAATGTGCAGAAGGGGAAAACTTTGACCCCCCCTAAAAAAAAATTCAGATGTAAACTTTCAAAACGCCGATACAAGTATATTTTTTTTTTGGTCCCCTCTACCAGAATCCGTTGTCAGAACCTTGTTATTTTTTTTTGTGTTGTGCAGTGCAATTGAGAGATCTATTCAAAATCATTGTCGAAAAAGGCTCGAGAAAAGATATTTTAATATATATCCAAATATTTTGAAATTAAGTTAAGTTGCCGTTATACCATTTTATAGTTTCCCTAGTAAACCATACGAAATGCAATGCTTCCCCTTTGTGAAGCCCGGTTAAAGTTGAGTTACGGCTTAAGTTGAGGCGAATCGAATTGATTCGAGTATGAAGCCGCCTAGCGGGCAGGGAGTTGGTGGTATGGTGGTGTGGTGCTATGCTGAGGTGCTGCTGTTGAGGCAAATTGCTGCGGAATGCGCTTCAAGTGAGCAGTGTGAGCAATCAGCGCCAACAGCTCATCGATTTGGCAATGCTACGGCTACCGTTTCATCAGTACTCGAAAGTACTTCTGGTCGCTGTTGTTGTTTGTTGTTTGTATTTTTTACTGTTTGCGTTGTCGTTTCGAAGTTGAAAATTTCTTGACGAAGCATTTGTTGGTCAAGAGGTTTTGGTTAAGGTTTTTGACTTGTTTCATCATTTGTCAGACGCACTTGTTTAGCTATCGTTGTTGTTGCTTTAAGCTACACACCGCCATCGGTACCAACTATTTTTCACATAGTTAGTAATATAACTTGGCTGCCAATCGAAAAAGCTTTTAATTATTTTGGACGCCTTCGAATGCTGCGTTGATTCTTTTTTTGGCGAAAACGGCGAACATTTTGCAGCAACGTTGTACGTGTGTCAGCAACGTTTTTAGGAGGTAATCGTACTATGGTTCTTACAAGTGCCCCGTGTTTGATTTTATAATGACTGCCTTATTAGTTTAATACAACCAAAAATTTGACCACAGATTGTCTCTAGAATCCACTCACAGGGAGCAAATGTTCGTTGTGCACGCAAATTTTTGCGTACTTCAAACCTATTTTGCCTAAAACCTATTTTGGAATCTCGTAGCCAAGTCTATTCGTCCATTATAATTCAGAGTATTTTGAGGGTCCGTTGGGTGGTTCCCATGATTACTTCGAAGCAGTTAAGATGTCATAACGAGATTTGCTAAAGATTTTACTGAAACTTTCGCTAAGATATGATTAGAAGACACCAGCCCATCTAATCAAAATATATGGAGATTGCCATATATACAATGGACTTAATTTCGTATAAAGTATCTAAAACTCGTATTAACTTACGGGAATTAACTTACAATAAATTACGGGAACTGTTGCAACGAATTTTTTTTTGCATAAGAACTGAGGTGTTTGAATGGTCATTGCAGATCTTAGCAACAATTTTGCCCAGCAACTGGAGTGGAAAAATGATACTGCGGAATTTATGGATATAATGGTTTAATTGACTTTGACATTTGCTACAAGTCGGTTGAACGCTGCTGCCTGCGTCGTTGCTTCTTCTGCATTGTCCTCCTGCGCTGCTTGCGCCGTCTGGCCGCTATCTTTCGGCGTTTGCGCCGAGCGTTTGAGCTGTGCCTGTTTTGCTCGTAAGCGTTTTTTCTGTTTGGCGGCCTGCTTGCGCAGTCGTTGTTTCTGCTGTCTTTGCTTCTGCATGCGGCGACGACGCGACGCTGTCCAACGGCGTTTCAGTTTTTGTTGACGCTCGCGGCTGCTTCGTTTCTTCGGACTTTGACTGAGTTGGCGACCACTCCACTGCGGCGCTGGGCGCACACGTGCGTCAGTCGATGCGTCGCTGTTGCCTCTGAACTGTCGCATTGGGATGTTGCTCCACATCCTGTCTTTGTCGTCTTCTAAATTATCGTCGTCATTGTCGTCGTCGTCATAGTTGTCGTAGGCAGCACGACCACGTCCTAAAGAACCTTTAAGGGTCCGCGGTGCTGGTGGCGGTGCAGTTGGTGTTGATGGGGGTGTAATTACGGTGTTCACTATTGGCGGTAACGCTGGTGCTGGCGGTATATATTCCGGTGGTGGTGTATACGTAATTGGAACTGGCACGGGCACGGGCGCCACGAACACGGGCCCTGGAATCACGTCGCCTTGACTGATAATAATTGTCGTTGTAGCGATTATTGTCTTCAAAGCTTTGAATCTATTCAGCACGCCGACGGTTAGGGCTCGTCCCGCAGCTCTGTCCTCCTCATGTTTGGCCATCGATCGCTGGCGATGTCCGAATAACCTGAATTTGCCATTGGACTGCTTCTGGGTGCGGCCATCTGCGGGTGGGACAAGTGGATTAGTTATTGTTTCTCCGCGGCGGGGTGCAAGATCGGTTACCTGCCGACTGTAATGCCAGAGCTGCCAACAGCAGCAGCACAATTCTCAGCCAAGAGAAATCCATCTACCGGCCGGCTTCAATATTCTTTGCCGCTGTTCTTGCAATCGCCGGTTGTGGGCAGCAGGAAAATGTATACGCAAATTTCTCGTCGATAACTGAGCTGGCAGCAGCGGCAACAGCAGCTTTAATATGGATTGCACAGTTCAAAGGTTCCATGCCACAACTGAGACACGCACATATGTATGTAGGTCAGACACTTTGACCTAAATATGTTCATCTTTTTCTAATTTTCGTTATTTGTAGACGAAACTTAAATTGCGAATTTTATTATAAAGTTTGCATTTCTCGCTGGGGTTTACCTCATAAAAAGTGAGAAACAAGTGGAATTCAATGCAAATTTCAAAACTGCGCCAATAGTGTGCGAAGCTTCAGCGACAGCGACATGTCATTGACCTCTGGCGGCTTCAGGGAACATCTGTTGAGCTGAGAGAGTGTGACATGGCAAGACGGCAGAGTATTGTTTGCCTGTGTAATGTGTAACAATAAACACCTAACTACCGACATGATGTGTTACATTCGGACAGAAAATTGAAAGTTGAGTAAATCTGCTGATGAACGCACTCGACGAAATATGAGAAGTAACGTGTTTTTTACGACTGCGTGTGAATTGCCTAATCATAAAAATTTGGCTCAGTCCATTTGTCGATTACACTGCACAACAAAATCAATTTTTTTTGTTTTAAACAACAAGGTTCTGACAACGGATTCTGGTAGAGGGGGTTAAAACAAAATATACGTGTATCGGCGTTTTGAAAGTTTACGTCTGAATTTTTTTTTAGGGGGGGTCAAAGTTTTCCCCTTTTTGCACATTCTTATGGTGAATCGGCATACGAAAACCATGTAACCTCACATTTTAGGTATATGATGTGTTCAGCAATTTGATGTAAAATACTACGAAGAACATTTTTGTGGAGCATTTTATCCCTGTAGCTCCTATTTGTATGGGTCAATTTGAGCCTTTTTCTAAAATGCCCTGTAAAACAGGACTTTTTAAGGAAAAAATTTACAACGAAAATATTCGCCATTAAATTCTACTATAGGTCTCTGAATACATCAAAGCTCAGAAATTGACTTGAATGCCAGAATTAACACTAGAATTCCCAAGGTAGTCATTTTGACTACCTTGAGGACTTTTATTGTAAATAACTTTTGTTGCATTTTTAAAGCTAAATGGAATAAATAAATGAAAAAAATTGTAAACAAATTGTTTACCCCAATTTTGCAAAATTTACCTTAAATGCATTTTGACTACCTATATACAATTTTTAGCAAATCTTACTGATAAATAGATATATATGCATCTTCAATTGCGAAATATGAAAATTTCAAATAATTGCAAACGCAAAAGTACGCTATTTTATTTAATTGAATTTACTTTGTAAACCATAGAAAAAGAAAAACTAAATGCTTATTTTAATTTAATCTCGTGTACATTTATTCATATTTGCTACTTAAAAAACAAAAAAATAAAAAAGTCAGTAAACAATAATGTAGTCAAAATGACTACATTGGCCATTTTAGGTATGTCAGATTTTCGGGCATTCTAGTGTTAAGCCAAAACTGAAAATGTGTTTAAGTGTTTATTTCGTTCTTAATCAAAATTGGTAGTAAAAACTCCTAAAAAACTTGATTTTTGAAGGTTAGTGTGTATGGGAAAAATGTTGAACACAAAATTTCACTATAAGTCACCGTATAAAAGAAAGCTCTAGATATAATATATATAAATAGAAAAATGAGAACAATTTTGGGTATTTAAGGTATTCATTATATTTTTCGTTTAGCTATAAGAATGTCCAAAAAGGGGAAAACTTTGACCCCCCCTAAAAAAAAATTCAGACATAAACTTTCAAAACGCCGATACACGTATATTTTTTTTATCCCCTCTACCAGAATCCGTTGCCAGAACCTTGTTATTTTTTTTGTGTTGTACAGTGTTATTTATCACTGGGAAATTTTTGGTAGCTGAATTTCAACAGCTTAGAGACAATGCACGTTCAGCACGTCCAAAAACTGCAACCAATGACGGTTAAGTTCATCAAATTGTGGTAGATAACCGTCGAATTGAAATGAGGGAAACATCAAGGGCTATGAAAAAGTCCAAAGATGCATGTATCAAGATGTAGACACGGTGGCGAACAAACCTTATATGCCGCCCGAGGCAAATCGCCAGAGTGCCGCCCTTAAAGTTTTTTACTAAAATACTTACGAAAATTATCAACCACATGTGATCTGTTTAAATTCAATTTTTTTTTTCATAAAATCGATCGATATTCAAAATAATATTGAACATGTGGAAATATTTATATGAATGCAACTTACAGACAATATTTTTCTGAAATTTGGCGCCCATTTCAAATATTTGTTTCTTAACGTACAAAATGTCGCCCTAGGCATTTGTCTCATAAGCCTCGTGCTTTGACCGCCACCGTGTAGACATGAGCTTTAGCTCACATTAGACCAAAAACATGTCCGAATGAACATGAGAACACCGCTGGAAGAAGTGGAAATTAAATTTTATGACAAAATTTCGTATATCTTTGTTAGGTTCATAACTTTTCAAAACACACTCGCACTTTTTATTCAAACATTTTCGTAACTGTTAAACAATAACCACAACTGTTTAGGTGTGCCCCCCGAAATCGACACAAAGTGCTCAAACCGGGAACATTTTCCAGGAAACCATACCGTCCGGCAGGGCTAATATACATTTCAATACCATTACATTTTTCACATACACAAAGCACAAAGCGTGTTGTTAACTTGCACACAATTTGTCAGTCAACAGACGAACAAAGGACGCGGCGGACAAGGCGACCGTATCTGATGCTAACGCAAACAGCATTTTGAATAATGTGTTGCAAAAAAGTGTCAAAAATTAGAATTGCAATCAAGTTAATATAATATACAGTGAAGTCCCGCTAAAAGTCTCAATTAGCTAAAAGCTTTTTTGTGTAGCCCAACCAGCAGCCCGAAGAAGCACAAACGACAGCCACGCCATGCACGCACACACCCACGCGGAGGCGTCATAACGGCACAAATAATCTCATACTATACGCAAATACGAGTGGAAGAATTTCAGTATCAAAGCATAATAAAAAACGAGGCAAAATGAAAAATGCAAAATGACGAAATCATTACTGCAAAAAGCAGGAGCTGTGCATCCTTGGGGGGTTGCAGCCACTAATGGTGTCGGCCGGTATTGGCAGTGCTGTTATCGCTTGTTTTCATCGGCCAGAGCAGCAGTGACAAGAAGCCGCACTCTTTGTCTGTCGCCGTTCCGGGCATTTGTGTTGAACCTACACAGATAACAAATCCTTGAAGAAACGCGCAATTGGACTAACACTGAATTCAATTTGTTGTCATTCGTATTATATTCACTTCGCTTCATTCTATGATTCTATGATTCTTAAGTTAGGCGCTTGTGCGAGGAGCGCAGCGCTGGCTCATTCCTTAATTTATTAGATTATTTTTCTATTGTATTGATGTGCTGGCATTTCGATTTGTTTGCATACAATTTACATGGAATTAACTTTGCATGCTTTCATTGTTCATTGTATGTAAATGCCAATAAATGCGATGACAAATGTAAAAATTTGCAACCGTGTAAACATACTCGTAAATATTACAATAAAAATTTGTATAAAATTTTGGTAAAAACGTTTAGGCTCTTTAAAGAGATTTATTTGTATTCATTTTCTGTTATTTTTAAAATTCCAGCTGTTTTTTCTCACACTGTACAGTGCTCCATATACACTAAAGTTTCCTAGAATTCAGGCTACGAGACTCCATGGCTTCGAGAATTCCAGAGCAGATTCTTGCACAGACTGTCACAGGTCCTAGGGACACTCTCCGTGCAGTCAAAATGTTCTCTCATGATGCAGATCACCTTTTACCTCAACATCTTTCAAATATGTACAACAAATGAATGATAATTCTATTATCATTAAGAACCGAAAAGCAAATCAAATAAAAACCTTTGGAATAGTCTGGATGGGCTGGTTAGGAAGTTCCTTGTCCAAATAACTCGAAAGGTCTGAGACAAGTTTAGACAGTGTGGTCAGATTATCGATTGCGAATAAATCGAAATGTCCAAATTCAAAGTTGGTTGGAACGTTACTGATTTTTGGATACCTGGTTTGGCTTCAGTTCAGATTAGGTTCGGTAAGACAGGCATCTAGCTGATTTCGGATTATTTAACGGCCTATTCCAGCTGCATTCGGCGATCATCTGATCCAACAAAAATTACTAATAGACCCAGCGTGACTTGATGTTTTTGTGCAGCAACAGCAGCCACATTTTTAGACGCTAGTTCGCCTCACTTAAAATTACATAAAATTCCTAAATATAAAATATTTTCATTTGCGAAAGCATTCAAAAAAATTTCCCTAATAATTTTCTCACTTCACAACCGCAAACATTCAACAAGTCTGCAACATTTACGAATACGTCTAGCGTACTCGTTATACAATCGCCGAACCGAAACTATACGTAAAAACCAACACTTAAAACGTAGCGGCAGCAGCAATCAACAAACCTCAGCTAGAATGTGTTTTTTATTTATTTTATTTATTTTTTTGTTTTTGGTGATTTTATGTGGCGGCTATTTTTGCCACAGTCTAAAAATACGTGACCAAGCCGAATAAATAAAAGTAAAAATCAGCACCGAAAAATGAAAGCACTGAATTTAGCACATTGACCATTATTTTAAAATCACACAAAGCCAACAGCAAAAAAACAAGCGCGCTCTTTGCACCACCCACCCACCCACACACACACGCACACACACGTCCATAAAGCGTTTATGGGACTGCCCGGTAAAAGAATGTCGCATGTGCCTTGGCGTTCTTTGACACACGCGACAAACGCCGATACTCGAATCAGCTTAGAGAAAAATGCAAAATTGTCGCGCATTGTCGCAGTGCTTGTCGCGACCATACGTAATAAAATTGATGGGTATCTGCAAGATACGCGCTGTGGCGACGGCTGCGGCTGCCGTGTATCTAGACACCCAGCAATTAAGTGGCGTTGGCAGCGATGAAAACAAAAAGCGCATCGCAACCTTCAAGCCTAAAAAAGCACATTGCCATACAAACGAACGCCGGCATGTGCGTGTGTGCGAGTGTGCGAGTGTGTGTTGATATAGGCGAACATATCGCTGGCGATCGGCGAATAACGGCCAACGAAAAGAGATGTCGTTTTTCTATGAAAACTGAATTAAATAAACAAATCATGGTTATAACACCATTGGGATTGTGTTGGTGTTTGTGTTGGGCACACACAATGAAAAATAGACAAGAAAATAAAACAACAGCAACAATGACAATGACAATAGCAATAAGTAACGGTTGCTGTTGACAAATTTCGACAGCAAAATTTTAACGTGCAGGCTTGCTGCATGTGTGTGTGTGTGTGTGTGTGTGTGTGTGTGTGTGAGGGTCTGTGATAATAATGTTGGAAAAGCAGCTATCACTTATGGCTGGGAGCAGACACCCGGTGGGGCATTTATCTACAGAATTCCACGAATTACTCCAATTTCCTATATCAAGTGTTTTCACCTTCAAACCGCAAATAAATCAACTAGTGTGTGTATATAAATTTGTGAAAATAAAAGGCCTAAAGTGCCCAATGGCAACAAACAAAGTGGTTGTCGTAGTGCAGAGACAGCAAAATAATTTCGAATTCGAGCATTTGAGATTTGTCGAGGGCAAAAGGACTTTTACTTAAGAGGGTAGAATGCTTTGGTGCGCAAATCGACAGGCTTAAGTATGCTTCAATTACTTTTAATCTGATGGTTTCTTTTTTATATATGTTTGTTATGGCCATCATTTTTTCCAATAAATAGAGATAATAAAAAAAAAGAAAAAAACTATAAAACTATAAGAAGTTAAACAAAAGAAATAAAATAAACAAAACAGTTGAAACAAATAACAAAATAAAATACGCCAGGTACACAAATTAAATAAAACCAATCAAATAAATAAATAAAATAAATAAAATGAATGAATTAAAAAAACAAAATAGATTAAAGTAAATAAATCAGGGACCGTACCGGTTATGGTTTTTATCAAAAAAGTCAGATTTTAACTGTTATCTTTTAACTTTTATTTTTACCGACAAAAATAAAAGTTATTTTGTGCCTTTTATCATATCAGGCAAAAATAACTGTTACTTTTGACTTTTATTTTATCGGTCAAAAATAACAGCTATTTTCTGACTTTAATTTTTTCGGTCAAATATATCAGGCAATTTGAATTTTTTCAAAGGCCGTTTGACCGATTAAAAAACTATTGACACAATTTTTTTCGTCTCAGCAGACAGCACATTCTGAGCTATAAGACTTGTGTGACGAAAAAATGGTATCAATAGTTTTTTAGTCGGTCAAACGGCCTTTGAAAAATTTCAAATTGCCTGATATATTTGACCGAAAAAATACAAGTCACAAAATAACTGTTATTTTTGACCGATAAAATAAAAGTCAAAAGTAACAGTTATTTTTGCCTGAAATAATAAAAGGCACAAAATAACAGTTACTTTTAACTTTTATAGTAAAAGCCTAAAATTTAAAAGGCGTTTAATATTCGTGAAGCTGAGACCATTACGATCATAATGGTATATTTGAAAAAGTCCACCGACAATTTTTTCGTTATGCCTTTTTGATTTGAACATTGTAAAATAACAGTTATTTTCGGTCCCTGAAATAAATAAACAAAATTAATAAAACAAATAAAATTAAAAATAAAATAATTAATTAAATAAATACAAATAACTAAAATAAATAAAACAACAGTAAAACACAAAATAAATAAAATATAATAAATAGAACAGATTAAATAAAAAATATCTAAATCTTATAAAAAATTTATTAATTAAAAACATTAATAAAATAAAAATAATAAATAAAACAAATTAAATTAATAAAATAAAAAGAAATTAAGTAATTAATTAATCAAAATTAATTAATTGAATGATTTTAAATAACTAAAGTCAATAAATAAATAAATAATAAATAAATAAATATAAAATATATTAATTAAAATATATATATAAATAACATAAGTAAATAATTAAAACAATAAAAAAGAAAAAGTTAAAATAAATAAATAAATACATTAAATAAACTGAAATAAATAAATAAAACAAATTAAATAATATATGACAAACAAGAAAAGGAATAAATAAAATACCTTAAAAAAAAACAAAATTTAACACAATTAAAAACTAATAAAATAAATAAAATAATTTGAATCAATAAAAATAAATAAGCCAAAATAAATAAATAAATTAAATTAATTGAAACAAATAAAAACATTATTGATATAAATGAAAAACCAAAAAAAAAAAAATAAATATAAAAATAATAAAAAATAAATTAAAAAAAACAGAATAATTGAAATTAAAAAACCAATTAGCTTAGGTTAATACAATTAAAAAACTAATAAAATAAATAAAATAATTTGAATCAATAAAAATAAATAAGCCAAAATAAATAAATAAATTAAATTAATTGAAACAAATAAAAACATTATTGATATAAATGAAAACTATTATTGATATAAAAAAAAATAATAGAAAATCAATTTAAAAAACAAAATATTTAAAATTAAAAAAATAATTAGGTTAGGTTAATACAATTAAAAAACTAATAAAATAATTCAAATCATTTTAATCAATAAAAATAAATACGCCAAAATAAATAAATAAATTAAATTAATTGAAAAAAATAAAAACATTATTGATATAAATGAAAAACCAAATAAAAAAAATTTAATATAAAAATAATACAAAATAAATTTTAAAAACAAAATAATTAAAATTAAAAAACTAATTAGGTTAGGTTAGGTTGGAGTGGCAGCCTCCTGCGTGAGAATCTCACTTAAGCACATCTTATGGCTAATTAAATAAATAAATAATCAATAATTTAAATCAATAAAATAAATATAATAAACACAAAATAAAATAAATATTAACTAATAATAATGAACTCTTTCAATAGAAATCGAGTTAATAGTAACTCGATGTAATAAAAGATAATACAAAACAGCCATTGTTATTTAATTAAACCATCTAAAAACAAACAGTTGAAATTAGTTTTCATTTTCAGCTGTTTTGTTACAAAACAGGGTCTCCTTCTGTCCCACTACACCAAGCTGCTCATAATAGGCCAACAACTGCAAAACTCAGCGACAATCAGCATTTGCGACTTGCCAACCGTAAATCGTTGTTAAAGCGTTCTAACTAATGCGAAATTGGGCAGCCTGTCGTGCAGCTAGTGGCAAATCATGACTTGACAAACGGGGCCCGGGGCAGAGGGTGCATTGAGGCTGCGCTTACAGCGATTTCAGTTATCCGAAGTTCATCAAGTGTGCATTGTGTGTGCCAGTTGACGTCAGACACACGACACCACGACACAATTACACCGCAACGCAACACAAGTGTCGAAAGCACATCGAGCCAAGTGACAGAGTCGACGAGCATCGTGCGCCATTCTTCCACTTTGCGCTAACGAGGCAAGTTGGCGAGCCAATTTGCGAACAAACCACGACGACAAGTCGCAAGTGGATTTATGTACTTTTGGTTTTTGTTGGTTGTTGTCGCTATTCCTTGGTTTTTGCAAGTGAATTAAATAGTTTTGTATGCGTGATGATCTGCAAATGTTATCGCAGTTGCAAACTTTGATGAAATTTCAGGAAAATAACACATTGAAAAGGAACAAGTTTGCATAACTATTGCAAGAGTAGAAGGAATTGTAAGAATAGGAATGTTTGAATTGGAATCAATAGTTTTGAGAAAATGAATGGTCCATTAGTGTGTGCTCTTGTCCTTTTACTGGTAACTGTGCTAAGTAGACCATTGTGACTCAGTGGTAAGCATGCTGGATCACGAGTCAGGAAACATCGGCGAACATTTCTTACCATATTGCGGTGACTGTAACACCGTGCGACAGCATTTTTCACACCGGGAAAAATCCCTATGTGCGTGAAACTAGAGACCAAATACAGTAATACTGCGTACTCAGTTATTCATTTCTACATCCTTTGTCCTTTTAAAAGGACTTCAAAATTTCGAAGGGGATAAAAAATAAAAAAATATAAAAAATACTTAACCAAGTTAGAATATGGCGATATGTATATCAAATGAAAGAGGAAAGGCTTAAGTATTTAAATAAAATTAATTTTTTATCTATTTGTAAAAAAAGGATATGAAAAAGGTCCTTTGAAAATTTTAATCCTTTATATCCTTGAAAATTTATACAGAATTTTCTTGAAAAGTAAGTATGTTAAATCAAAATCTCCTTGATCATGTGTCAAAATTTCATTACTCTAACTTTGTTAGTTCGAAAGTTATTAAAAAGAAGGCGGAAGCTGCAATTCTAATGAAGTACAAAAATTCGAATTTATTTGAGTATCAGTATTTTAAACAATAAAAAGATACAAAATCAATGAAGCGAGAATAATGAAATTTTGACACGTGACACGTCTAGTTTCACGCCCATATGGATTTTTTCCGGTGTGAACAATTTTTTTAATTTTTGTCGTACGGTGTAATTAATACCTGCAGGAAATGACAAGAGTCAACATATGAAATAACTGTCTGTGTAAAAGGCTGTTGTGTCTTTAGACTATTTAGAAAGCATAGAAACATATCGATATGGAACAATTCTTCAAATCCTTGAAAAGTACTTAAAAACCGATTTTCTAAAGTTCCCAAAAATTGCCTATACATGTGTCGAATACTTTTTTGTCCAATACAAACAATAAAATTGCTTAAAACTCAATTGGATGTCATTTATGGTGCCTTCTACTTCGTTTGGATTCCTGAAACCCTGCCAATAGTTTTATTTTTCTTTTTCATATACACTTGAAAACTCTGTTCGAAATAGCTCACCTTCGGGCATACGAATAAATCAGAAATGTTCACAGAATTTAAAATCATATTGCAGCACAGTATGACAACAATTTATGGCCAACCTTGCAAACATTTATTTTAAAAAAAATTATATATTTAATCCTTGACTCAAGCCACGAAAACTGCCAGCAAAAACTATTAAATATAAATGTCACAAAATGTCACAAGCCGGCAACATGAATACTAATAACTAGTCGGATTTGTGTTATTGCCGCGGCCAAGATTACAAAAATACTCATCAAAACTCACCAAAAACACTACTAAAAATTACAGAAAATAAATTAATAAAAAAAAAATTGAATAACCCAAAGCATTTTGAATACATGAAATTTATAGCGAGTGGGCGGCCGAAAAGCATTTTCAATATCGCCTCAACGTTCAAGTTTAACATACAAATCATAGCAACAACAAGCAACGCTCAAAAGCCTCAAACGCATGTCGTAGAATTTTAAACTTGTACAAGTACATATATTCGCCTCGATAACAAACAATAAATAAATATGTAAAACGACAGCAAAAAGCAGCAAATAAAAATAAATATTATAAGTAAATTAGGTGCGGAGCGATGCAGCAGCGCAGCCAGTCGGCAACTTTGACGACACATTTTCTAGTGCAAGTGTACTTTTTATACTTTTATCATAATTGTAATGCAACATTGAACGTCGTTGTGTGTTGGCGGCTGATGTCGAAGCGTTGACCTTGAAGCTTTGCATATGCAAGTCGACATGCTGTGGTGGGCTTTCGAAGAGTTATTGGCAAAGTGTTTGAAATGTGAATAATAATATTGCTGTTGCCACAAAAATTATGTAAAATTTGATTTATATAAAAGATATATAAAATAATTTAAATAAATAGCAACATGAGAGATTTTTATTAAACGAGCTTTCAAGCTACAAGCACTTTGTAACCTAGAAAATGGCCTGGTTTTGTTTGTACGTAAGACTTGAAAATCTTCATAGATACTAATGAACTCGAATCAATCTGTACAACATATCGTGAAATAAGTATTTACCCAATTTTGGCCAACCAAGGTTTCATATGAAGATGACAATGTTGTTGAATTTAATTGCTTCTGAAAGGCCACTGTACGACAACTGCGGCACAGATGCGTCGCATGTCATCATAAATCCCAATAAATTGAAAGAACTCACATTATTTAAGTGGTTTATGGTCGCTTACAGCTCGCTGGCAGCCCACACGTAAGCCGAGTGCTGCCATCGGATGTCGCAGCAGCCGCGCGTCTTGGCTGAGCAGAGTGCACGATAAACTAGAATGATTATGACGGCCACAATGCCACGGATATGGGCGAGCGGAATGCCGCTGTTGCGCCTTCATGACGCTGACATTTTGTGCTATTTTGTTGCTGTCATTGTTGGTGGTAGCAACCACAGAACTGCACAGTCACCACTACACACGCAGCTCTAAGACAATGTACGCACAAGTGCTTTCAGATGCTCGGCAAGCGGGTGTGGGCGGCGCAGAGGCGCATGAGGAGGATTGGAAAGAGTGGTTCGGAAATGTCGCCGTTTGCACTGAAAAAGCACAGCAATGGCAGTCATCACATTACGGCGATGAACAGCAACGCGAACGCGACCCATGACATGTGTCTGTTTGTGTCATGTCACTTGTGCGTTGCGCAATAGCTGCCAACACACGAAGCACATCCTCGCGTTGTCAGCCGCCCGTCCAACTGTTGCAAATGCCTAACGTGTCTGGCTGTGCGCAGCGCTTTGCAATTGTTGAAACATTTCGAAGGATATTGGTGTCGCGGCCTTTCAAGTAAAAAATCCAATGAAAAAATTTCAAGAAATAGCCAAAAATTATATAAAACAAAATAATGTGCGAGTTTGCAGCCTCACAGCGGGAGCTCGTTGGTAGGTGCGCTCATTTGGCAAAGGGAGCCGTCTGTCAAATCGTAATGATTTGACAAGAGGAAATTCTAAAAAAGGAAAAAAACCAAATGCCACTTTGACAGCAAATGCGGCGGCGCGTTTTAAATGGGTTACAACCAGAGTTGCCGCTTTTGGTCTTTTCGGACCAAAATTGGTCAGATTTTTTTACTTTGATCCGCTGGTCCGCTTAAACGAATTTCGGTCCGTATTGTGATGTGAATATCTTTTCGTTAGTACACAAAAATTTATTTAAAAAAATTTTAATTTAAAAATTAATTTAAAATTTTTCATTTGGTCGGTTGGGGTCGGATTTGGTCGGAAGTTTGGTCGGAAAACAATTTTTTAAGTGGCAACACTGGTTACAACCGAAGTTTGAACACTTTTGAGCGCTCAGATTTGCTTCGCTTTGGGTTTGCAAAGTTCTCTTTAAACTGCTTGAAAGCACCAGGGAACACATTAGATGAAACATTGTTTTGTTTTTGACAATCACAATCGCGCAACTGCAATACAACTTATTACATTGGCGGAGTTCACTCTTCATACCATTTTAGTTGTAAATTTGATATCGTAGCAAGTTTTGAATTTTCGCAATGTTCTCGAAAGCAGTTGTAGCGACAGATTGCTACGATAGCAACTTTACACCTAAAATGCTATAATGAATGAACTCCACTATTATGTTTTGTATTTTAGCGCTTCGTTCGTTTCATCATGATTATGTTAAGAGCAGAGACTTAACTATTATAAGTTTTTTAAGAAAATAATTGCAATGTAACTATTACAAGGCAACATAAATTTTATTTGTTGATTATAATGATTATTTGCGAGAGTTAATTTTTACGTTGTGTAAAACTGTTATGAGAAACTAATTTTTTTTTCGTTCTCGATAATTATTATTTTGGGATTTTTTTTTGTTTACGTTGCTTCATAACTTTTATTTATGACATTTTTATTTACGTTACCGATAACTATTATTTTGAGAAAATTTTTTTACGTTGCTTCATAACTTTTATTTATGATTTTTTTTTAGTTTCGTTGACGATAACTATTATTTTGAGAAAATTTGTTTTACGTTGCTTCATAACTTTTATGAAAGAATTTTTTTTTTACGTTGCCTTACCACATTTTGGGTATGAATTGATTTTTAATTGTTTAGTGGAAATTAGGTTTCTGCAGTTAATTTACGTTTGTCAATTTAAAACAATTAAAAATCAATTCATATTCAAAATGTGGCAATTCAACAAAAAACATTTTTTTTTTCAAAATAATAGTTATCGGCAACGTAAATGAAAAAATCATAAATAAAAGTTATGAAGCAACGTAAAAAAATAATTTATCAAAATAATAGTTATCGGTAACGTAAATTAAAAAAGTCATAAATAAAAGTAATGAAGCCATGTAAAAAAAAATCCCAAAATAATAATTATCGACAACGAAAAATATACTTATAAGAGTTATTATGCAACTCAAAAATATTTATTACATGCTAATAGTTATAGGCAACGTAAAAAATGTTTACGTTAACATTTCAACGCGCACACATTACCACACATATCTAACAGCTCAACATATGTGCGGCAATGGAATTCATCAATTGGAATCCATCTTCAGTCAATTCTACCTATTAAAGCCCAATGGCATCAATACGGAAATGTCCTCTTAAATGCAGCAGCACAAATCATCTATAGCTCCCCTGCCCCTCCGCCTCAAACCAGACCACACATCATAATGCCGAAAATTCCCGCAGCGCATAAGACCGCACATGAGTTTATCACGAGCCGCATGGCAACCAACTAGCCCTGCATTTATTTATTACTTAGACTGCGCACTGAAACGGAACATTCACAGCCAGCACACTCCAGCACTGCTCCCACTGCGCCGCCACTCAGTGCGCCCGTATATGGCCGATCAACACTGATTGGCATCATCGACGTCGCCATCATTGTCGTCGCCGACGTACGCTGCAGTGTTCATGCTCGCTGTTAAAGTGCCTCAATTTTCGGCTGCACACGTCGACATGGCCGTCAGCCGTCAAAGCGCGCGTTTCGCCCGCAGCTGCACGACCCGCAACGCAGTGTTGCTATCGATTTTTCATCAAGTTTGCTCGATATGCCGCCGCCGCTGTGGGCTTTTTGCAAAAATGTCATCACTTCTTCCAGGCGTTTGCCATTTTTACCACCTTTCGCCCAGCTGTCGTTGGTTGTTGTTGGTGGGGTTTTATGTTCATGCGTTGTTTGTTTGTTTGATTGTTTGTGTTTTTGTTTGATTATTTTTCACTGTGTTTGGTTGCTGTCTCGCAGCATAGATTGTTGAAAAACTTTGCATTGCTGTCGTCGTCGTCAGCGATGCTGCGCCGCTGCTGCTCCTTTGAGCTGCTCAGCAACATGGCAACAACTTTGGCTTTTACCGCTATTTCTGTTTGTACATTTTGCTGTTGTTTCTGTGTTTTTGTTTTGTTTTTTTCTGTAGGTTTTGGTCTTTTCCTATGGCCGGTTGCATAAATTAATAGAAAAGTCATCAAACTTTTTTCTCTGCGTTTGTACTTAATTACCATTTCGCCACTCGAATTGTGTAATTACAGAAACTAATTCAAAAATGCTGCGCACCTCAGGGCAAACTTTGCACAAAAAGTAAAAATTCCATAACCCTTCGTGTGCCAAAAGAAGGAAGTATTTTTTTTTTGCAAAAATAATAAAGTTGTACGACGGATTTGATTTATATTTGATATGCTTTGATTTAATTTTGTTGCCAATGCCAAATTATTATTATTTTTAAACACTTTTACCTAGCAGCTTTGAAGAGAAGCGACGCAGCGCCGCACAGTGTCGCGAGTAGGGACAAAAATAAAAAAAATGAATTTCGTAAATGTAGAAACATAAGTTTGTAGTACTGCAGTAAATACCTCAATTTAATAAAATGTGAAAATGGATTTAAAAAATATCAATTTATACACCGATGGCAGGCCACCAAACTTGCGCTTTGTGGAGGTTGGTGACTTGGGTAGAAATTATTAAAATTTGTAAATATAATAATATATAACTATATAATATATAACTCTGGGAAAGCTTTCCCTCTTTTATTTTGCTTTCCATATTCCTTGTACCGTTATTTAAAGAAACGTCAATTCGTAGGAATAAAAGTGCAGTGGCATCAAACTTTAGATAAGCTTTTAAAAAAACTACTTCTTACTACTTCGAGATTTTACAGTGTGATATAGCTGAAAGTATGTATTAATAGAAACCATGGACTTTAGCTGCACAAACTTGCACGTTTTTAAGAAATTCTACTTTTTCGGTGACGTATGAAGTCAAAAATAGGGACCTTTTTGCAGCATGGTTGGCAGGAAAACATAGCGACCACTGCTGCGCTTCGCTTAAGCTATTAATTTTTGTTTGTAATAATATGCAAAGACCACTTGATTTAGAAAAATTGCTGTAATACTGAGTCGCTTGCCATCGAATTAAGGCAACTTTCGAAAAGAAGCAAAACTTGTTAATGCCTGCAGAACCAATTATATCAGTTAATAGGAAAATTAAAGGTAAACATGAAAACCGAAACTCTGATATAATGCAATATTAAAAAAAAAAATAATTAAAATTTTGTCAAAAATAGATGTAGAGGGTTTAATTTGAATAATTCATCATCGGAAACCGATTGTCCTAGCAGTAAAGATTAACAAATCGTAATTTTTATTGAAATTATATGCTTTACTGAATTTAATAAAAGGTATTATTATTTTCTATTTGGGTTTCAAATTACTTACTTAAGTAAGTATAAGTAATACTTATAAGAATGCACAGATATTTGTAGTTTTTGTAATATTTCCTCTTTTTATTAAAAAAAATCGTCCGTGGGGCGATTGAAGTAATTTTTGGCGTATTAACTTCTCTTTATAACAAAATCATATGTACACAATTTTATTGTCGTACGACTATTCCTTCTATTTTTGTCCCTCGCTACTATGGACTCGCGACACTGTGCGCCTTTCTCTACTCAATGCCTACAACGTATACACTGTGTTCGTATATATATATTTATGTATGTACAACATTCTTAACAGCAAGCAGTGTACACGCAATAAATATTCGGTAGCGCAAAAATTTATGCAAAAATCCTTTAAGAAGTTTGTAAATATTTGCCACCTCGGTGCCAGTCTAAAAAAAGAAAATTCATAAAAAAGAGTGAGGAAGAAAATACAAAAAGGCTGCCAACAAATAATAGACACACGTGGGGTTGAATTAATTAAGCAAGCAAAAAAAAAAAAACAATGTGAGGAAAAGTATTTTCCATAGAAAACCAAAGTGTTTGGGAAAACGTGTGGCTAGGCACGTAAGCGACGATGGCTACGCAAAAGTTTGAAGGTGTTAACAAGTCTACGGAAGCACCATTTGAATTTTTCTATTCCATGGTTGTGAATGCAGTGAAATGTTGCGCATACGTCACGATGTACGCGGCAATTGTTTGCATTGAATTGCAATTGGGTAGGAAATTGAGTTGAGTTTCGAGCGCAAGCTTGTATGTAGGTTTTAATTAAACTCATTTTCTACTTTTTTGTGATAAGAAAGTTTTAATTTAATTTATATATTGGAAGTCTGTGGGCAAAAGCAATAAACGCTCAAGTTGATTTAAGATAAATAATGAGGTAAATAGGTAAATAATGTTTTTTAAATCATTTTCATGAACTTGAACGATTATTGCTTTTGGCCATAGAATTTTGCTATTTGAGAGCAATGAATGCTGCAAATGTTACTCATACGTCATGATGTACATAGAGTAAATTGTTTATAATTGATTGGAAATTGAGAAAAAAAGAAATAAATAGAATTGAAAGCAACAGCACATAGAATTCAATAGAGTTTGATGGAATTCATTTTTAAGTGTTTCGAACAAAACATAATTTTATTTTAGTTTATTTATTTACACGACTGAAGCAGTTTTTCAGTAAATTTACTTCTGGCTTGAAATAGTATTGAGCCAATGCAAATCGACTGGGACTGCCGTCTAAACATGGTAATAGATGTGTTAAGCAGGCATTATTGGCTTACAACTCTTTTCAACACTTCACTGCCCACAAAATATTTCCAGAGAGACCTTTTCTGTCCTGTAAAAGAAATTTGCAACTGTTTAAATCTAATAAAGTAAAGTAGTGCATACGCGCCAGCGAATATGTAATAAGCTCCCTCACTTAAGTAATTTAAAATTTTCATTGACACTTTCTGTCTGTGCAAAGTACTGCTGCTAATTAGAATATTTCACTTCTATGCATTAAGTTTCATATTTATGCGTTGCTCAAGTTGCTCACTTTTGAGGTTGCAAATGTCGTTGGCTGATGTATGCCAAACAAAAACGGCTGAGCGTTAAGCAAGCGTAAATTTCGAATACACACAGACTGCGTCCTGAAAGTGGGAGAAGCCATACGACTGCAAGATGTGACAAAGGCGCGCAATGTGGCGTGTTGTTTGTGCTGATTAGCATTTTCCAAAATGTTCACTCCTTTGCAACTACGAATTCGTACACTAAGCTGTATACAAATATGCATTTACGTAAGTGGGTGTGTGTATGTATGAGTTTGCATAATTTCTGCAATAAACTCGTTTCTCGTTTCGCAGCGCCCAAAATGTTGGCATGAATGCGTTGCGTTGTCCCGTGTCGTGGCGTATAGTTATGTGGCTGCAGCAACAACAACAAAACAACACCACTGTGCCCAATTGAGTGTGTGTGATGTAATTTTCGTAAATGCATGTGATTGAGTTCATAGGAGTATGAGTGCGTGTGCTTGAAGAAGGCAAACTAAACGAGCTGTAAACGCAACAAAGTGAAAACACGGCTCCGATGTGTGTTTGTGTTTGCATTTCTTATACCTGAAAGGCAACCTTTTTGGATGTAATTTGTGGCATTTCGTGTAGCACACAAACACGCGCACACAAACAAATGAATGTTGATATTTCGGTTGGCTGCTTGCTCGGTGTCGGCGCATTTGCACCGTGTCCGCATTGAGTTATTTGCTCGCCTATGCTTGGTTATTGTTAGTTATGCTTGAGCTGTATGCCTGTTCTGACAGCCTACAATTACTTTGCCATTTATTTGCACACATTTACATACGGCACACTGGTACAAATAAATTGATCGCAACACACACACACACACGCACACACATGAACAAATAAATTATGCTAGCAAATTGTACAGGGACGATTGTGTGTGTGTGTGTCGTTTGGGAAAGACGTTGTTCTGGTGGCTGCTCGCAAGTGTGAACAGCAGTTTGCACAATCAAGCTCACACATACACACCTACAATAAATATGTATGTATGCGCTGCACTGCCTGTGTGTGTCAAATGCACTAATTGAGTGCGTTATTTCAATTACAACCATTTTGCTTTAATTAAACTTCAATACCTGAACTATACAAATTATGTACTCGGGCATAAATGAAAGAACCTTTGAATCATATCCAAAATTACACGTTACTGTGTTACTGGAATGAAGGGTTAAGAAGGGTAAGAATCCGGCGTGCTGGTGGGTTGCCCCAATATCTTTCGAAGATTTCCACCTCCTGCGCGGAAAAAAACGTTACTGTGTATTAGTGTCTGACCGAAACATCTTTTTTGGGCCGAAACCGAAGCCGAAACCGAATTTCGGTTTTTTTTAATATTCGGTCGAAACCGAAACATTCTAGTTGAAATAAAAATCACCATATCAAGCATTTTTTTCAACAAACGAATTTTACATTACAGTAAATAAAGAACAAACAAACAAACATGACATAAATAAATAAATACTTATTAATAATAACAATTTTTTCATTTTTTTAAAACATAAACATGAAAAAAATCACCCTTTCGAACCTTACTCGCTAATATTCAAAATTAAATAATCTAATATTATATGCTAAAAAAAGTTTATTTACATTGGTGGCATCTAAATTACTCCTCCTTTCGCTATATATCTGCTACACAATAAAATGTAATAAAATATTCTAGAAAGTTTCGGTTTCGGCCGTTCGGCCATTTTTTGGCCGAAACTGAAACCGAAACCACTTATTTGGGCCGAAACCAAAACCGAATCCGAATATTCGGTCGGACACTACTGTGTATAATTATTACTGTGAATTGTTAGCAAAAGTCTTCTATCTGAAAGATGCTGAATCTTTGTATTAAACCTTCAACGCAAATCAAACTTATTGCTCAAATTGTCAGACAACTCGCTGTGCTTTGAGCGCAACTTTAAAGCACAAAATTCAATTCAACGCGTACAGCGAACCAACAACTCAATTTGCCTGAATGACTTCATTTAGCAGCAACGAAAAAAAGTTGCAGCACAAAGCAATAACAAATTCACTTCATGCAAAATTCAGTTTTCGCCAGACTTGCAAATTTCTGCATCCTTTTTACTATGCTTTGCTTGTTTTTTTGCATATTTAAATTTTCTTTATTGCTGTTACAGCGCTCCTCGATTCCCGACACTGCATTCGTGTTGACATTGTACAACGCTAAGGCGCTTTGGCTCGATTGTGTCACGCCAACCTGTTGACATTTCCTCTGCTTCACTTGCGACAGCCGTCTGGCATCTTCCGCTGTCCCGTTGCAGCCCTCTTACGCCACCTGTCGCTCGATGTTTCCGTTTTTGCCAGCAAACACGCCACGGCGCCGCTTTTTTGCTGTCGACACGCAATTGCGTCGCTTCACAGCGTATCGCATCGGGATAGTGTGACACGTTGGTTGACCTGCTTTTCAACGCACTAAACTAAACCATTCAAATGCATGCAACACACACCTACCCTACTTCAACAGATTTTGCAGCATTGAAAAAAAACTATTACTACTTTTTTATTTATATTCCGTTGCGTCTCTTCAACTTTCTACTAGCCTCTTAACATGTCTCATTGCGCTACATTTGCGCCCATCATTATGCATTTCCCTACTTCCGTTCTGATGCCCCAACATTCCCTTCTGACTCACGTCGGCGACTTGGCATTAAGTGCAGAGCTCCTCCAACTCACCACAACTGGCCGCCGTCTTTAGAACTTCAAACGAGCCAGCAATTTAACGTGGCCAAATGCCTTTCATGGCGCGCGGTATGGTCACTCTAAGCCGCAAGTGCTGCAGAAAAGCGGCGGTGCTGTTGCCGGCGCTTTCTTCATTGCGAAAATATGCCAGCCGGAATGCTGTGGGGCGCAACGAAGACGCCATTGAAGGCTGCAAGTTGTGAAAGAAAACGAAGGAGAGCAAATATTCTTGCTCGTTGCTTTCTTCACTTTTTGTATTTGAAGTTTACAGTATTTTCGGCGCGGCTGCGACTGCTCGTGGCTGCTGCTAGTGACGTTGTTAAGTTGGGAATTCGCTTGTGTTTGCCTTTGAACTGTTAAGGAACACATGTACGTGCAGCTTCCAAGCACACACGCACACACACTCAGTTATATAATACAAACGCACACCGACTAAGGGCACACATGTGTTTACTTGTTTATTTGTTTGTTTGGGTGCGGGAGCAACGTACATACTCGCTCGCACGTGTGGTTGTGTGCTTGGCTCGCTGCTGTTGCTGGTAACTTTTGCTGCTATTTGTGCTTTTATTGTTGCTGCGGCTTGTTGTCTTGCTTGGCTGTTGTTGCTAAGAAGGTTTTTATTTTCAATTTCATACGCTTCACGCATATTGAGGATTTAAGCATTTACAAATAACTTCAGGCACATATTAACAAAAATAACAACATTGAATTTGATTCGCTCCCACACAAACTCACACAAACACACACACACATATCGACTCACATCCGTGCACTTGCGACCTTGTGCTTGTGTGTGCGTGTGCACTTGCGGATATTTCATTGGGTTTACATTCATTACATTTTCGTTTTCAAGTGTGTGTGTTCTGCTTTTCAATTTTGTAACGTTTTGTAATTGCGATATTTTACTTGTCGAAACTGGCAAAAAGATGGCTTATTTGGTATTATTTTTTATGGAATTAAATGCAAACCGTGCAGGTTTGTGTGTCATCCGATTTCATGGCACACAAAAGGGAATGAAATTGAAAACAACATTTATTTGCTCCAAAAGACACGAATCAATACGAGCGAAAAAATATGATAAATAAATTTAGGGCATAAAAATTCATGAAAACAAATGTTATATGAAAAAAGGAAGGAAATGTTGATGGATACAGTAAAGAAATTTACATACGAGTACTGTCACTTTAATGAACCAAATGCCATGAAAATTTAACAAGAAATTGCAGGGACATAACAGTTATAACGTTTTTAGAAAAAACTTGAAAAAGAACTGTTTCATTGTAACAAATATTTTAATTGTTACTTATAATTATTATTTTGAAATAATTATTTTTACATCTATGTATAACTATTATTCGTGACAAATATTTTTTCTGTTGCCTAATAACTATTATCAGCAAGAAATATTTTTTCCATTGCTCGCTAACGTTTATTTTTTTAAAAATATTTTTTCCGTCATCGCATATGTAACTGTTATGAGAGAAAAATATTTTTTACGTTGCTGCGTAACGTTTATTTTTGGAAAACTATTTTTTACGTTGCTCGGTAACATTTATTTTTGGAAACATATTTTTCCGTTGCTCGGTAAGGTTTATATGTATTTAGAAAAATATTTTTTCCGTTCGCAGGAACTATTATGAATGGGAAATATTTTTTTACGTTGAGTGGTAACTATTGTTATGCAATATATATTTTTTACGTTGAAAATACCGGCACACAAAAGAAATAGATGTTTGATCGGTGAAAGCGACTATAAATATTCTATGGAATTAGGTTCGCTGATCATAAATTCGATATCAGAGTTGGGTATCCACCAAATTTAAGGACTTCCCTAAGTCTTACGCCTTCTACCGGGACGGGTACTGGGCAAGGGGCTGCACCCACTACCCACACAATACAAAATTTAACCATTGATTCGATTTTAGATTCGCGATTTTTCCAAAAGTGATGGGTGATGGTGTTAGTGATGGTGAATAGGCAACGTTTTTTAAAAAATCATAACTGTTATTTTGGGTCCCTGAGAAATTGGGGGAAAAAATTACCCCTTGAAAGACCTGAGTCACATAAAGATGGCTTACGCCTGAAAATTTCCTATTTCAAAAGTCCTGCTTACTGTGGAACGCTCCTTTAAGAAACATTCCCATATTTCATAACACACTGTTATAAGGCATTCCCACTCAAATTTGAGCAGACCACGCCCATGCTGGACTCCTGATGTCTACAACGTCACACGGTTTCAGTAAAATGCATTAAGTTAAAATCTGATATTTCAAATGCTTGGAGCTTTATCGTTAAAAGACAGTTAAAAGACTGTTAAAATGCAGTTAAAATACAGATAGATGGATGAAGACGAACAAGTAGATGGACGTAGCAGAAAGACAGAGGGACTGAAGGCGTACAGGCAGGCAGACGGAAAGCAAACATGCAAACAGACAGATAGACATACGGACAGAAGGCGAACAGTCAGACAGACAGATAGACAAACAACAGAAGGCATACAGAGAAACAGACAGGTAGATAGATGGAAGGAAGGCGAATAAACAGAGAGATGCATGAACACACGGACGAAGAAATGAGCATTTGGATGAACAGACAGATATACTCGTACGGACAGACGAACTGGAGGCTTGGAGAACTCATGGCCCCTTCTCTCCCCTCTGGTTTATCCATCACAAATTGGATTTCAATATCTCAATAATAAATAGGAATTAATACAAACCTTAAATTAAATGTAATTTACAATCTTTTCAGTTGTAAATATTCACAAACTATAAAATTAACAAGTTGGGGTCTCATAAAACATCATTAGTTACTCGAATATCGCAATTCTAAGAGACAACAGACGAATGAACAGATCAATAAAAAAAAAAACTTGAACATTATAATCAAACATATACATTTCGGTTATAAAAATAGGTAATATTTAAATGACTTACTCTCCCATAGCAAAAAAGAGATATTCATACATATTAGTGTCCGACCGAATACTCGGTTTCGGCCCAATAAGTGGTTTCGGTTTCAGTTTCGGCCAAAAAATGGCCGAACGGCCGAAACCGAAGCTTTCTAGAATATTTTTTACATTTTATTGTGTAGCAAATATACTACTGTGTCCAAAAAATAAGGTGACATTTGAATTTAAACTGCGCGCGTCGAAGAATTTGGAGAATTATTTTTTTTGTAGTCAACAGTCAACAAGGAATATTATTTGAACGTTATGCGTCGTTTGCGTAACGTTATCCGCCTAAAAAGGCCGAAATTGTGGAAAGACAATTCTTGGTTTTTACACCACGATAATGCACCATCCCATACTGCACTCGTAATTCGTGATCATTTCGCCAAAAACTCAACCCATATCGTTCCGCAACCACCGTATTCACCTGATCGCCGTGCGAATTTTCAAAATAAATACAATGTCACCTTATTTTTTTGGCACAGTAGTATAGTGAAAGGAGGAGTAATTTAGATGCCACCAATGTAAATACACTTTTTTTAGCATATAATATTAATTTATTTAATTTTAAGGGTGATTTTATCATGTTTATGTTTTTAAAAAATGAATAAATTGTTTTTATTAATAAGTATTTATTTATTTATGTTATGTTTGTTTGTTTGTTCTTTATTTACTTAATGCAAAATTCGTTTGTTAAAAAAAATGCTTGGTATGGTGATTTTTATTTCAACTAGAATGTTTCGGTTTCGGCCGAATATTAAAAAAAAACCGAAATTCGGTTTCGGTTTCGGACCAAAAAAGATGTTTCGGTCGGACACTAATACATATTCAGTCTTCCCAGTGCTTGGTATCATAATTTAATTAATAAAAATATGCGCGCAATTTTCAAACTTTCCAAATTAAACGCATTTAATTGCATTACATTTTTTCATAATAACGAAAATTGCTGCAAATTTCTTTGCTGTTACTGACGCCATGAAGCATGAGCAGCTGATAAATTGAGAACGAAGCAAAATTAGCCGCGTTTCTACTTCAATCAACAATTCCGAAATCGCTTTCGCCTCATTTAACAACGCAACGTAATTACATTCTGCTTTGCCTTTCTGCACGTCTCTTCTCTTCTTGCTGCTCTCTACCAGTTTGAAAGCGCGCTCGAAGATCTTCAACTCAGTCTATGTGCGAGCATGCCGGGTCGCATACTTAACCTTTAATTGACTCCATATAATCAATATCAATCATGCGCCATCAAGGGCGAGCGCCAACGTGCGAATATTGCTAATAAATTAAATTCCATGCTATTAATTACCCTCTCTAAAAAAACTGAAACAACAACAAACACCCAAAAAATTAGAAGAACTAATTATGATTCAGAATAAGCTACAAAATTCCAGGCGGTGCGCCATAAAGCAATAAATCATTACACTACATTAACACACCACACTATGCCACCCAGCTGGACAGCTGGTGTCTACTTTGCAGCCATGGCCAGTCGCTGACGCGCCGGAGGAGCAGCCAAAGATATGCAAACAGAGATTCGTTTCCGCCCTGTGCGCGTTGTTTGGCGTTTGATGCATCATGCTTGTTGATTTGTTTTGCCTTTCAGCTTTACATTTTTTCTCAAAGATAATTTACATTTTGCAACGAGCGCTGTTTGGGTTTTTAATAGCAAAGTTAAGAAAAACATAAAAAAAACATTGCACGCTCATCTTTGGCTTTTCATTTTATTAATTTTTATTTTATTCCACGTAGGCTCGCGCACAAATTTCGTTGGCTGCCTCAGCCGCAGGCATCGAGTGAAATAAACGTTTGCTGCTCGCCCTGCGCCAACGTGCATGGGACAGGAAATAGCAGACAACCGAATACAGCGCTGACCGCTGACCGCGTCAAGCGGAAGAGCGCACAAAAGGAAACGCAACAAATTCAAGCAATTAACTAATGTTTATAATTAAGCGCGTCAAATTTTTGTAAATAACTACAATTTCGCTTTGATCGCCAACTTCGCCATGTGTATGGGGCACATTAAATGCTCGCCGAAAATATAAAAAATGCCAAAGCTAACATAAGAAGAAACCAAATCGCACACCGACGCGTACTGCATGTAAAAAAGCGATTTTATGCGTGCGCCGAGCGCGGTCTGCTGCTCCAGTAGCGGCGCACGGGCTGCACAACGTGCGGGTTCTTTTGAGAGGGGCGGAACACAGTCGGCGTATTTTCAAAAATTTTCATTTGTCGCTCATGCGCTCGAGTGCTTTACGACAACATCAACTTTAAGGTCTTTTGGCTGGCTGCAAAATTAATCACTTTAATGCCAAGTAAAAACGACAAATGCCACCGTTAGCACCACCACCAGCTGCCGGCCACTCCCGGTTGGCGTATGCGCTCCTTGGCGGCTATGCCAAGTTTTGTGTACAGAAGCAGACCAAACATTAAAGCCACATTACCGCATTAAAGCCGCTACTACCAAACTTCGACTACGGCCACAACGATTGCAATGGCGTTTGATGTTTGTCGCTGTTGTAGCCGTCGTAGCTGTTGGCGATAATGGTGCCAAAGCCAACGCACATTAGGGGTGGTAGCGCGCTGGTCGTTGGTGTTAAACTTAAATTTGTATGTATACATGCCTGTGAGCAAACGTTTAAGTTGTTAAAACTTTAAACCAGCGCGTGAGTTCTGCCTGTCCGTGCGTGAATTTTTATGTCTTCGGTGGAGCATTTAAAGCGAGAGAAAACAAGCAAAAGATGCGAGAACTTTATTTTTTATGACCCACTCATATTGAACATGTTTCTTCCACATCAGTCACAGAAATTTTCGTAGAAGAAAATTTTCATAAAAAGGCAAAAAGTGTGCTTTAACAATTAACAGCACATCCACTCCTTATATATCAGATAATGCAAATTTAATTCACTTTGTATCTTTGATTTTTTTTTTACTCATTTCACTCGCCACTCACCGAACCTCTCATCGTTGCTTATCCTTTGCATTTATGTAGCATTTCTTCACAAAAGTCGGCTTATGTTTATGTATGAAAAAGAGGGAATTTGCTTTCATTCCCTGCACATACACAATGCTGCACAATTCATGCCACAGTGCTCTTCTATGGTTCGGGCAAAAAACCGAATCAGAAGCAATCGTTTGTACTTGACATATCGTCGCGTACGAAAACGTATAACGCATGTTCCATTGTGTTTAGTAGAACATACGACAACTTATTTCTCAGTGGACGATTGCAGCGCTCATTTATTTATTCAATTGTTTGGCTGTTTGTGCGCGCAAATCGACTGTTTCGCTCTGCGGTGTGCGTGTAAATGGAATTCTTCGAAATAACATTTGACGGCTAAAGATGTAAAGTCTTGCAGTCAGTGATGGATAACTTAAGAACGATTTTTGCAATACTGTTTATTTATTATTATTTTTAAATAAATTATTATTTAAAACAAAATTGAAATTACTTTAACGGTTTCTTGTAGTGAAAATCGAAGCTTGTAATGAAATTGAAGTATTTTTCAATCAACTTTTGAACTAAATGACAACAACGCTAAACAGACATTTTGTTGAAGTGATGTTGTGACTGTTCATTATTGCTTTTTGAAGTGTCAAACGAGCTGTGTGCCATTTGGTTTCTTTAGATTTTTACTGTTCTCACCTCAATCCAAGTAAAATGACCAGCCTCACAGTTGGTCGTCATTTTCCAGCGCTCGCTAGACCTATTGGGCGGTCTTTCTATGTGGACAGTCCAATCCACTGGATAACTGCCTTTGGATCCGAATATTTATCCACGATTCGACTTCAAAGCGGGTTTATTTTCATGATACAATAACAAATAACAGAAATAAAACTCGTACTTGCCGGCATGTTTGTATGTATGTGTTGATGTGTTGATTTGTCGTGGGGGGTGTGTGGCTCATCAGAAACTTTTGTCAGCAAACACATTTCAGTGGCTTTTGTTTGTGCTCCCGCGCCCCCTGCATGTAGGTGTGTGCCTTAAATCCGCCTTTATTTGGCTGTGTGGCTATGTATGTATGTGTATGTGCAGTGATTGTTTAGTTACTTTGCGTCGTTGTGTGTTGCCTGGAAATTTTTGGCTGCTGCGCTGCGGCCCCAACGAGCAAATCTTGTCGTTGTTGGTTGGTTTGCGTGCTTGGATGGTTGCCTGTCTTTCTGCTCATTTATGGTACTAGCGTGACAGTGTGTGTGTGTTGCTTCAATGTTTACTCTAATTTTGTAAGCACACGCTTGAGAGCGTTTAAATCGCGCGCCGGCTTTTCCGCCACTTTTCGGACGTTTTTCAGCGATTTGCACAGTTTTGCCTGTCTTTAAAATTTCAGCTGGCTTTGCCTCTGGCCACGCCATATTTCTGGCTACTGAGTACCGCAATTTCAAGTAAAATCGCCTTTCATCACTTTGCGTCTCCCTCTTCTTTCGACATTATTGTCGGCGTATCGCAATTTAAGCTTCGTATCCAATGAATTTGTGCTCCTGCGTGGCTCCTTCAGTTTCTGCTGCTGTTACCGTTATTCGGCGTCGCTGCTGCTTGTGCGTCTCTGTTTTGTGTGTGCGTGTGCGTGTGCGTGTGTATTGATTTAAATTAAATTGAAAGTGTTAATTATGATAAATTGGCTAAAGACGATAGAAATAAGGCAAAATCAATTATGGCAAATTTGTTTGTGTTTAAAATGAACAAGAAATTAAAATTAATCTGTTTTGCGCTCAAGCAAGCAGAACGTAGCCACTGCAGCATGATTTATTTATTTATTGTGTGTTGCTTATCTACTAAAGCTTTCCACAAGCAATCCAAGTAGCTACAATAAAAGCAGAAATTCCAAAGAATATGAGCGATGAAAGGTAATTTCAATTAAATGAAATGAAAAAGATTAATTCAAACGTTAAGTGATGTGTTACTTATGTACTTAGCTAGTTATAAAAATTTCATATAGGATTTCAGCTTAGACTCCTATTGGGTCAGGAGGAGAGAAATTGTAGTCTTGAGAAAATTGAGAAAAATAATTTTTTTTTACAATTTGAATAAATTTTAATAGGGAAACAAAAGCGTTGGTTTTTCTACAATTTTGTTTCTTACAGATTTCATGTTTGTCGTTCTAATGAAAAAAGTCTAATGTAAGTTGCCACCATTGACGATGATCTGCATTATTATGGCATAAATATTCCAATTTCCCACATGCAGAAACGTTTGCATCTATATTTTCAGTTTAACAAATATTTACATAAAATATTCTTTATTCCAAACCCACATAATATCGCAAGTGAGCCACACACCACGTTTTCCTGACAAATTGTCGACAGTTCTGTGATTCAATGCAAATTTCACAAGAAATACTGCGGCCAGCGGATAAATAAATATCCCTCTTTGTCGTTAAATCAAATCGAATTTCGCACAAACATACCGAAACCAACTACGTGGCCAGTTTGTTATTACGCACGTAGATAAATAAATATTAACGTAAATATAAATAGATACGTACGTATGTACGTATACGTAAGTGTTTTCGCACGTGAGCCAAGACTGTTTGCAAGATATTAGAGAAAATGCTCCACAAATTCGTTGGATGGATTTTCCACGCTCGTAGTAGGGAATGCCAAACGTGGACGCTGATCGCGTTGCTGCTCGAGCTGATTGCGACAACGACAACGACAATTACTTTCGACGCCCAACCTACCACAAAAACAAAACGAAAACAACTGCCAAACAACAACAACAACAACAACAAAAGCCCACAAAGTAAAAAGTTTTAAGTGACAAGAACGAAAACTGAATTTTGAACGTTGCAGAAGTGAGGGGTTGGCGCGGTCGAAGAGTTCAACGTTTGATGACATGTGCCTTGGCGTCCAAGCGCAGCACTGACGAGCGCGACAGCTTCCAATCCATTTGATAATTATTGATTAGTGTGCGGATAAGGCGCGCCGTTGGTAGAATAGCACGTGACACATTGCTGCTACGACACACTGGTAACAGCGACAACAGCCACGACAGCAGTGCTGATAGAGTGAAATTGAGCTGAAGCGCGCGCTTGTGCCCGCTGCCCCACGTCAGTGCTGCTGCTGTTGTTGTTGTTGTTGCTTTGTCGCTGCCGCTGTTGGGGCAATAAACTGATTGCCGATAGCGCAGCGGTAAAGGTCACAGCGCATTGCAGGCCACGACCGTTGCTGCATGAGAATCTTTTTGCAAACTTACTTGTTTCCTTATCTCCGGGTAAATCGCTCGGTTTATGCTGCGTCAGTGCAAAGGAGAGTCGAAAATAGATTATTTAGTGTAATGTAAATTAGTGCAGTTGTTGGTGTAGATATTTACTGGTGCTATAAGCTGGGAGATTTAAAGTTTACTGCGAAGGAATTGTGGAATCACTAATGTTGTTTAAATTATGCGCGAAGTTCAGGGAAAGCTGCATAGGTGGATAAAAGTGTTTGCTCTGTGGGAATCACATTGTTATAAAACATAAACTTTGGACTCAGATCCCTTAATTCACGTTGGATAAACTTTAGCACAATAATAACAAAATGTGTCAATACTTTTTTTTAGAAATTTCGGCATAAATGCAGTATAGCGAACCCGCGTGAAAAAAATAAATGAGTATGCTTTTATATAGAGGGTTGGCTCCTGAATCTAACAAACTACAAATTTTGCCGGGGAAACGCCCACAAAAGGCGTGGCTCGAGGTCAAAGTTCAAAGTTTTGATCAAAAAAACTCAATTAATCTCCAACGTATTTACACGATATGGGTATCAAACGAAAGTTCTTTTTCATACCTTTCTCCTAATGGACATCATTAGATACAAAAAATGCACTAATAAAAAGTTGTAAGCAAAAGAAAAAACATTTTAAAAAAATTTTTTAAAAACCGATTTTTTTCTCGAAAAAATTCATAATAAAGGTGCAATAAGTTTGTTACCATGTTGTAGCCTGTGAAATTCTCTTTACAGTGAAATATAAAAATGTATACTTTTATTAGGGGTATTCTCGATGTCTTGCAAAACCCTTGCACATTGCAGAAGTTGCAGATTATGCAGACTTTTGCAATCCGTGCAATGATACAAAAACAAAATACAAGGGAAAAACGTTTTGCAATTCGTGCAATGTGTACAACAGTGATACCCATGTTTTATATGAGGGTGCAAACGTGCGTCAGCTGGTTGTCAAAAAATTCGTTCATTTTATTTCGTGTGCGCAAGCGTAAATTCTTCACACAAATTTTGTTTTATTTCCTTTTATATAAACATTTTGAATTTTTCAGCTAAAAACGAAAATTGGTTTCAATTATTACCATCTTCCAGAAGAATATTAAGGGCAGCATTTTCAATAAGAAAATTCAACATTTTTTTGTTTTCACTGGTCCGCCACGTTGTTTGCAATATTTTTATTTTGGTGCGCTCTCGCAGTATCGCAAGTTAGGGTCTTGCAAGTTTGCATTTTCACAAATTTTGCAACGCTGCAAGACTGCGAGAATACCCCAAATTATTTTCAAAAATTCTTACCATTCTCATGCAGAATTTGAAATGCAGCACTTTCAATCAAGAAATCAACAATTTTTGAATTTTCGACTGTTCGCGGCATTTTTTACAATATTTGAATTTTTGGGTGTTCTCGAAGTCTGGCACTTTTCAGGGTTGCAAATATCAGTTTCTGCAAGTTTTGCAATGTTGCAAGACATCGAGAATATCCCTATTGTTCTTCAATATATATTTTTATATTAATTTTTTTTCTAACTTGACCTTTGTCAAGTAATTTCGTAGCTAGATTCAAAAAAATATGCTCTATATGGCCCAATTATCAGTTTTTTTCCATTAGGGGTTCGCTATACTGCATTTCCTAAATTTCAAAAGGATTGATTTTGATTGTCATCCACGTTGCTAGTTTCTGTTGATTACTGCTAAAATCCTGCAAATTTAAAAAAATTATTATATCTTTTGGGGTCCATTGTACCATAGCTATCTCCTTCCACATGACTAACCAGTGCTTGGCCAGCCCCAAGTTTAGATAATTCTGTAAACTTAAATAGGCAGCAAGTTTCCCAGAGACTTTGAATCTCTCTTAGACGGTTCATCATTTTTGTAAAGCGAAGCATCTCTGACAGCTCGAGTTCCAATAGCACATCCTCCATTAAAAACATCTTTCTGAAGCAAATGAGACTGTATTGTCCGAAAGCTGAACATTAGTGAATGCAGTCTCATCGCTCTCATGTTCAGCCACATGTCGCAAATGGTCGAGAAATGTCAAAACGAATCGCTAACTCAACACATAGAGAGAAAAGAGCGCTTTGTTTAACGCACTTCGAAAACCCTGGCTTTGACTTTGGTTTGAACTGTAATGGATTATAATGATTAAATGGTACTTCCTTTTGGTTTATTTATTGATGAATAGAAGATTATATTGAATAACTTTTAGGCTCTTTAGCAATGAATAAATGGCAATCAGTTATCTCAGTGTCAAGCGCTATCGATTGCATCTACAGTCAGCAAGTAGTCAGCAATTACACTCAATAGGCGAGCAACGAAGGCGCTCTGGTCTTATCTATCGCATGAATAACTTACCGGCACTTGTCTGAAGTGAAGACACAAAGAAACGCACACAAATAAATGCTTGTAACGTATATGAAAGCATAAATATACAAATATACTTATATATACACATGGCATCCGCAGTTATGTGCAATTGTTGGTGTGCCGATGCGTGGAAAATTGATGAGCGCGCACAATTTGTGAAAAGTCATTGGCTGCTGAATGATTTTTCGTTTCCACATTTTAGGACTATTGCCGTTGCGCTTGTTGTTGTCATTATTATTATTATTGTTGTTGTTTTTGTTGGCATTATTATTTGCATTATTATTGGTGATATTATTCGCACTCAGTCGCTGTTGTTATGGATATGTTGGCGCTAATGCACATAAATAAATTGAAAATATGACAAATAGCCTGCGGAGCCAACGCTGTCAGTCAATGGTAATTTCAATATTTTCACAACGCCACGACGACGGCCCATAGCAACAAGACGCACTGAGAGCACAACGAAAATTGGGACATGAAAATTGTGCATAAAACTTGAGCGTTCAACTTTTCAGTCGTTCGATGGATGAGCCATCCGACATTGCTGTGCGCCGTTTGCATTGCTTTTGCCGCCCATTACTGGTTCATTTGCTGGTTCATGTCCTCTGACTGGCTGTGACCGGTGCACTTTGCATCGACACCTCACCTGCCTCACCGCCTACTCGCATTGAATTCTACAAAAATGAGCAAAATCATAAATTAAATCATCATTAGTGTTGGCAATAAAATTTTATTACTTGTGCGCTGCTCGGCTGATTGATGGGCGCCGTCCATATGCTGCGCCAAGTTCGGTTTCTCACCCGCTAATGCGCATTGCCAAGAACAACATGCGGCAACAACTCAATACTAATAACATCTTCAAGGCGATGATCGCTGAGGTGAAGACAGCGCCGCAGCAGCAACGACTGACAGCACATGGCGTGCATTACAAGCGCGGCGCCTGCGGCAAATATACGAAAAATAATCATAACAAATTCACAACAGCATCCGTCAACGTGATTGACAGCGTCGGCACAAGTTATTGATTTGCATTTTCCGTTGGCTGCATTGGTTGCTTGCACATTAATGCAAACTGCAAATTACAGCATTTGCAAATTGCATGGAAATTTTGCCGAATTTAGTGATTCGGCAATTCATATTAAAATCAACCGCAATGACGATTACGCCGCAACACAAACAGCTGGTCCAAATTGCAATTGTTTACCGGCGAACGATGGCGCACGTGGCGTATGAGTAACATTTAAATTTTCAGTGCAGCGCACACTCGGAGCGGATTAAATGGGCGCGTGGCTAATTGAAAACGTCAAACCAACTGCGGCAGTAAATTGAATTCTGCGGTCGGTGTGTGTGTGCGAGCGTTCGATTTGAGCGAATATTTTCATTTACTGCAAATGAAAATATTTGCCGCGAGAGTGCAACGTTTTTAGCAATGCACGCAATGCCAAGTGTGCGTAAATGTGCGGTTTCGACTTTTTTCTGGCGTAGACATGTAAATTATGCGAAGATGATATCCAATTGAGGAATATTCATGAAAATTCCATGAATATTTCAGGGCAATTAAAGCATTTTGTGGCATAAATTTGCATGCTTAGAAATGAATCGAATGCGAAATAAACTCGAATTCGAGGTAGCATGAGGCATGTGTGAGGTGTAGTGAATTTGCTACGAGTGCAAAAAAAAATTATTTTTAGTTAGTTTGTAAGAAATAAAATAAAATAAAATAAAATAAAATAAAATAAAATAAAATAAAATAAAATAAAATAAAATAAAATAAATTAAAATAACATAACATAACATAACATAACATAACATAACATAACATAACATAACATAACATAACATATTATAACATAACATAACATAACATAACATAACATAACATAACATAACATAACATAACATAACATAACATAACATAACATAACATAACATAACATAACATAACATAACATAACATAACATAACATAACATAACATAACATAACATAACATAACATAACATAACATAACATAACATAACATAACATAACATAACATAACATAACATAACATAACATAACATAACATAACATAACATAACATAACATAACATAACATAACATAACATAACATAACATAACATAACATAACATAACATAACATAACATAACATAACATAACATAACATAACATAACATAACATAACATAACATAACATAACATAACATAACATAACATAACATAACATAACATAACATAACATAACATAACATAACATAACATAACATAACATAACATAACATAACATAACATAACATAACATAACATAACATAACATAACATAACATAACATAACATAACATAACATAACATAACATAACATAACATAACATAACATAACATAACATAACATAACATAACATAACATAACATAACATAACATAACATAACATAACATAACATAACATAACATAAAATAAAATAAAATAAAATAAAATAAAATAAAATAAAATAAATAAAATAAAATAAAATAAAATAAAATAAAATAAAATAAAATAAAATAAAATAAAATAAAATAAAATAAAATAAAATAAAATAAAATAAAATAAAATAAAATAAAATAAAATAAAATAAAATAAAATAAAATAAAATAAAATAAAATAAAATAAAATAAAATAAAATAAAATAAAATAAAATAAAATAAAATAAAATAAAATAAAATAAAATAAAATAAAATAAAATAAAATAAAATAAAATAAAATAAAATAAATTAAAATGAAATAAAATAAAATAAAATTAATTAAAATAAAATAAAATAAAATAATTAATTTCTAATTAAAAAATATTGAGAGATAAGCAAACAAAAGAATTTGTTTATACTTGAGTACTAAATGGCAACAATTATTCTTAAAGTTTGCTGTTTAAAACTACTTTATTAATGAAATTATAATGATTAATGCATTAAATTGATGATTTGGTGTTTAATATGGAGGCAAACAACTTGTTTTAAAAGCGATCTGCAGCGCATGTTTATTTGATCCTTAATGGATTTTAGTTTAGAGCTTTCAAAATGGTTCATTATATTAAATAAGAGTGTAAATCACTGTTTTATATTTTTTTAGGCTTGCCGCATTTCATCTCAAACTTGCAAAACCTATAAATTTTGTGTTCGCCGTAAATAAATTCCAGCTGTCTGCTATTCAACGCTTCAGACGTTATCGCAAAAATACTTTTCTTCAACTCATTAAGTTTAACTGCCTGCTCGATGCGGCAACTTAAGCTGCCAGATTTTTGTCAGAAATAATTACAGGCACGTATTTAATAGAACAACTGCCTTGCAGTCACGCTCCGCATCGGAAAGGACACACTGTGCAGCCAAGTAAAAAATTTTCATAAAATGAAAGCCGAAACTAAAATTTCGTTTTTGACCTTCCAGCTGCAGCCTTCGCCATATGTCTCCTTGCTGCTCATCCATCAAAAGTGCGTGTGTGTGTGTGCGCGTGCGTGCGCATGTAAGTGGCAGTCGGTCGTTTGGTCGTTCGTTCGTTGGTTCGCTTGGTCTATTTCAGCAACTCGAACGTAATCACATTATTTGTAAACAAAATCACTGAACTTTGGCTCTGCTCCGGCCACGTCGAGCCGCGCTGCTTTGCCGTATTCAGCACTCGTTGCGCTTCTTCTGTATTTTGTTCGCTTTTATCTTATTTTCGGGACAACAAAGTGTTGGTGAATATGAGTCGGCGAGTGGAAAACGCATTCATATTCAGGCAGGCCATAACGTTGGCAAATGTTTTCATGTCTTTATGGTTGTTGTGGTTGTTTGTTGGCCATTGTTGTCGCTACGTACAAGGCCGCAGATTTCAGTTTTGACTGTGATTAATGCGCGCAAAGAACGCGTCGCGTCCTGCATACCGACGCTGACACAATGGCGTCCACCAAGCGCCACCAACACCACTACTAGCCACATTAACAACAACAACACGTTTGGCGGCTGTGGCGCTACGTGCCCATTGCATTTTTCGGCTCCAAATTGCTGACTGCTGTGTTACAGTGCTGCACGACGAACCGCAGCGGTGCGTGGTCAGCCACTAACGGCCAAGTGAAATCTCAAATCAATTTGTAAGCTCCCATACACACACACACGGCCGCATGGTCCTCGAGCCGCACACATGACGTATACTCGATTTTAATTCATACGAAATATTAAGTGTTGCTTATACGCCCTGGCGTGCTGTGTGCCATCACTGTTGCAACCAAACACCGACAACACACATTTGCCGCTGGGGGATTAGATTGTACGCGCGTGCCGACAAGAATGTGTGAGCGTGTGTGTGAGTGTGTGTGTGAGTGTGTGTTGGCTGGCACACATTATTGACTACTTTCACTTTGTGCCTTGGGCCGCTGTGTGCCCTCAACACGCGACGCGCTGCGTGCTTTGGCTTCGAAGCGGCCGTGTTACCCTTTAAAATGAGGAATTTAACCTTTTTGACGGCAGGCACTGGACCTGTTCTGCTTGTGTGCGTCTGAGTGTGTATGCCAGCGGCATGCGGCACAAGTTGAAATTGATAAAAGCCACAAAATTAATGTTGATTCCATTTTGGTGGCGTTGGCAGTTGACGTTTTTCCGAGCAGAGTGTGGAGTGGTGCAATAAAATGTTTGTTCTATATTTATTAAATTCACTTGTGCAAAATAAATCACAAAACGAGAGAAATGAAAAGTTGAGAAATATACATTGCATACCTACTCGAAGAACGTTAATGTGTTATCAAGTGGACTTTGGCATCTTCTTGGTCTTTCTAATCTGCATTTGTAGTTGAAGGTTGAGAAAGTAATTTATTTAATATCTTATGGAAACTTTAAAAGTGTTTTGTCAAGTTTCTGCAAATTCTTTGTTTCTAAGCATTTTTGGAAAAGTATACAGCTTGCGCAATTAATTTCTGACTTTAACACCATTTCTGACTAAATTATTTCTTGTTCTGTGTATTTACAATATATTTTATAATTCAATTAAAAAAATATGGCCATCAGCCCATACACCCAGATGCCATTTTCTAATTTTATATTTTCATCCCAACAACGTGATGAATATTTTTGGCATTATGCTTTTTACAATTTATTTATTTATTTATTTTATTTATTTGCTTAAAGTAATCCAGAAATTTAATACAATTCAACTAACAAATTAATTCATTCAACAACCATTTGAAATGGTTTTCGGAGTAAGAGAAATCTTGAACTAAAGAATTTGAGAGCAAATTGAATTCTTTTAGGGCTCTCAAAATTGGGGCAAAAGAAGCGTAATTAGTTTTTACCCTCTCCAAAAAGAAAGTGGCATGATTTCTTAAGGATATTTTAATAAAGAATACTTTGCTCAATCTCCAAGCTGTCAGAAGATTTTGGCTAGATGTGGTTAAGGCAGAAGCTTAACCCTTTCGCTATTTTGTTGCCAAATGCAACATGCTACTTTGTGGACGTCTGCATCCTCTATGGTTGCAATAATACATTTTTTGTTGGTCTTTAGAATAGTTTGAAGTTTTAGGAAAAATACGAAATTAATAAACTGAATATTTCAGTTTAAAGAAGATAAGTATACACGTTTTTTAATGGTATATCTTGACATAGCAAAGGAAGAAGAAGCAGAAAAAATTAGAGAACTTTTTAATTTGACGTTTTCTTTCAATTTAGATACTTCTTTTTTTTAATTTTGGCTGAAGTAAATGAAGAAATATTCAAATTTTCGTTATGCGTAAAAGTTTTATATTTAAGTAATTATTACAGCCACAACGATGTGGTTGCTCTCATAGAAAAACACTATAAAATATAGGGTCCGAGTATAAAAATTAAAACATTTCTTATGGAATGTTGCTAATGTAACCACATAGAAGCCTAGGACGTAAAATTGAAAATTTTAACTTTCCCCAGTAAAAACCTGTAGCGAAAGGGTTAAAGAGGATGTCAGTGAGGCCTTCATTCTCCCATTGTAACATTTTATTGACTACACAAAACGAAGAATTGCTAAAAATCACTAAAATAAACAATTTAATTTTTAAACACTTAAGCTTTTGCATTTTCCACTTCTCCAACGAATACAGTTTTAGAACTCATTTCACAATTCATTTTCATTTTCTCACAACTCAATCTGGTTGTGCTGAGAGCCATTTACAAATCAATCAGCTTGAGTAGTTTGAGCATATTTTTCACCACAACACTTCAAAGCAACATAAACAACAACCTTCGTCGCTCACCACTTGAACAGTAAAAATAAACTTTAGCCCGGCGCACTGGCCACAAAAACACTTCGGCATTCTTAGGTCCCTTTTCATGAGGCTTAAGTACAAACACATAAAAATAATAAACACAAAGGAGCCCATTTGCTTAAGTCTGACGTACAAGTGTATCCCATTCACAGGCAGACCCACATAAAAGTGCGCATAAGCACCCAGCTGCGTTGGCGACAATGAGGCGTTGACGTGTGGCGTCGCTGTTCAATTTTCAATGGCCAACACGAATGAAAAGAATGTAAATCAAAGTTGACCAAAAACAAATAGACTTAAACGGTACACAAGTCAATTGTTTTCGTTACACTCTTTTATGCTTCGCTATGGGCCATGGCCAGTCAAAGCCACACACTGTGGTAGAGTTTAATTTTTTAAAAGCAACAGACATCAGTAATCGACCACGTCGCTGCCAGTGTCGACAGTTTGCGCAAACACCCAAAGCCCAAAAGGCCACACGCGTGTTTACCACGCCTCACGTACCATACGGGCCAACGGTGCGTATGAGCAATGCATTTTACTGGGCCCATTGTTGAAACTCTGTTGAAGTTGCTGCGGCTGAAGTTTATTTGCTGAGCTGCAAAGCGCAAAACGAAAAATGTATACAGACGCAAGAGCATCGTTTGAGCAGTGCCGCAGACAAACTTAAATATTCGCAACAACAACAATAATGCCATACTTTAGTACTGCAACTACTTAGCAAAAATAATGTAAAAAAAATATTGAGCGTTTTAAATGTTTATTTTTTAAAACTTCAACACAGACAATGTATACTTCACACACACACACACACACACACATTGAATACAGTGTTTGTTTGCTTTATTGTTGTTGAAATTGTTTCAGCTGCTCATTTGGTTGTTGTTGTCTTTGGCAGTTTCTAGTGGCGCAGCAGCAAAATAATTCGTGGAAAACTGAAAAGCAACTTAAACAAGTAGCGAGACAAGACCACCATTTTCACATTTGTACTTTCACTGCGCACAACACTCCGCCGTTGCCAGTTGCCAGTTGCCAGACGCTCTGTAACTAAACAAAAAATTTTTAATTCGCTATTAATTACTGTCTGGCGCAACGGCATCAAACTCAATTTATTGCACTTTAATGTGCTGCATATGCGGCCGTATTCGGTTCTGCAGTAAACTTCTGGGCGCTACGATTTCGTTTTGGATCTAAAGGCCGGTGTGACGTTGTTGCTGCAACCAGAATTCCTACGAAACTTGTTTACGGTTTGTGTTAAATTTTAATTGTGCGAAATTTAACTGCAACAACACTATGAGCAATGCCAAAACAGAAGCCAACAACAAGCAATGATGTGTTGCTTTTCGGAGGAAACCACCGGAAGTTTTTTGTATTTGTTTCAATTTAATGTACACAAGCAAACATTCATAGATACGAGTACATATGTAAAGTATACAAAGCCAAATAACATAAACTTCATAATGCTGAAATTTAAGGACTGAATTGAAATATGGAGAGATAGCATTCAAAAACCATCTATACCTATTCTGTTTTAAACTTAAATATTCAGTCAGTCTTTTTCTTTCAAAATACCCTTAAAACTTCAATTTTTTTTTTTTCGAAGAATTGATTGAACGAAGACTTAACCCCTTACACGGTACAGTTGCATATCTGCAACCAACCGTAAAATTGCCCGTAATTTCGAAAGTAATTATCAAAACGACTCTTTTTTGCTATTTTACAACTATGGAAGGTTCCTTTTTTGAAATACTGTCATTAATAGTGGGGAAAAAGTAGCTAAATTTTACTTGACAGCACTTATTTTACCGTTTTTGTGAAAAGTTGCACGCATTTATTTAAGTGAAACAAAAGTGATTAAAACTTATTAATAAAAAACACACAAACACTTTGCGAAAAATGCGTCCTACTATGCTACAACAAACGCATGAATTGCTTTACAAATTTGCATTTAAAACTAAACATATTAAAACAAAAAAAAAAGTTTTAATGCTTTTTGCTTTTTTTAATGTTTTTTACAAAAAACCTTACAAAATTAAAGTATATCAAAAAATAAAAAAAAAGTGTTTTTTTTTAATTTAGGTTTATATCTAAAAAAACAACATTTGATGGAAAAATTCGCTGTTGCCATGTAAAGGGTTAAGTCTTTAGGGGGTAACACCACTAGGACTTTGCAAAAATTTGGTTTTTGGCTCAAACAATAAACAATAGTTAGAAAAAAATCTAAAAGATGAAATTCTTCCTTTGTCATCTGTCATTCTTTCTGTCATTCGGAGCATGCGCTGAGTGCTTGTAAAACTTTGCACGCGTTTTTTTCATGTCGAGATTTATGTCAGAATTTAATATGACATTAATATGGAATTTAATAGCCAAATTATTATTTAATATTTAATTTAAAATTTCCAACCTTTTGCTGAAACGCGCAAAATCCAAGTCATGGCATGTCACATTTGGAGTTATAAAGGTTGTGTTGCATATAATTCATCACAGTTGAATACAAACAGAAATCAAAATTATGTTTTTGCACATTGAAGAATCAGTTGACAGTGTTGAATAAATAAATTATTAAATTTTCAAAAATTAAATCGAGCCAACAACACTCAAGTAGAGCACTCAAATGGACAGACCAAAGCAAACACAAACACAAGCATAACGAATGCGCGTCGAACAAGACCAGAGAGTCAGTTAACATTTATAATGTCTCGGCTGTGCTGCTGAAACTGAGTACAGCAGCAGCAGCAGCAGCAGCCGTTGCAGCAATGAGCTTTGCTGCTTATTCCCAGCTGAAGGACAATTGCGGCAGCACAGCTGTCGGGTTGTTGAGCAGTCGAGCAAAGCGAGGCGCACACACAAGTTACAATGACAACGACAACAACGACGACGACGACAATTCCTTAGAAAGATTTAATGAATGAGATTTAACGACACTCGGGCAACACACACAAGGAGCATTATTTCAAGGGCTAGCAACCCAACCAAGCAGCGCATAGGGCCAAGTGGCAGCTTTAATGATGGAGCGACGCTTTAATGATTCAATGTGCACGGCCACAACTGCAAGCGCACGAATCCCCACCGCACACGAGACACAAATTGAGTTAATACTCAGGACTGGTAATGAAATTGCATATTGGCGGCAAATGCCAAAGATTGGCTGCCAAGTTAATCGAAATATTAATATGCTTAGAGGAGTTGTGTGGGCGCCGGCACAATTGAAAGCCATAAAAGTGAGCTCAGTAATGCGTGTGCGGGCTTATTAATGCTGCATATTAGCATGCAATCGTGTGTGTGTGTGTGTGTGCGTGTGAGAGAGAGAGTAAAAGGAGTAATGCCTGTAGGGGGGGAAGGATGTGAGTGGCAGGAAACTAATTTAAAATTAAATACGCTTACACTGCCAATCAGCGTCACACACATACATATGTACAAAAAATGTTTATTCGAGTTTGGTGCGGGACAGTCTGAATGAGCTGTCTGAATGTTTGTATGTGTATGTGTGTATGTGGCGCATGTAATGCGAATGTTGGCGCAGTCGTTGAAAATATCCTTTTTGTGTACGTAAAATAAAAATCCTCTGACAAGCAAGTTAACAACAGACAGAGTAACCCAGACACACTCACCCATTCACCCACTCGCACGCTTTTGTACATATTTTCTTTATATACTTTGCAACACGTACGCAGGTGTACACAATGTTGCACGCATTCAGTTGGCAAGAAGCAATTTCAAAGTTGTCTTTGTTTTTGTTGTTTGCCATATGGCCGCTGGTTAAGCAAGCACACGCACGCGTGATTCACCCGCGACCGGTCGTGTTGTGGCTGCCGTTGCCAGTTTCGTTTCGTTTGCTTAGGGCGCTGTGGGGGTTTGCGCGGCAAAGGACAGAAATTAAGAAGAAGCATACGACCTAAAGAAGGGTTGCTTTGTTGTGTACTGTAAAGGAACGAGTAAAGATACACACACATTCGCATGTTTATTCGTAAAGTAATTCGAAACTGTGAATTGCAATTTCAAATGCCAAACATTTATGGACAATTTTGCAAAGAACTGTAACAACTTTTAGTAAAAAAAAAACATAAAAAATAAAGGTAAACCATTTAGCTAAAAGTTTTTGTGAAATTTCATGTTATAAAATTAGATCAAGTGAGAATTGGCGAGTTGAATCGATACCAGACTGTGCAATATTAGTCAGCAAAAAAGTTGCCCATTTCTAGAAATTTTCCATTTTCTGCCGCTACCCTTTGCGAAAGAAGCGTTTTCTTTCTGTTTTATTTACACAGCGCACAGCAGTGGCGCACGCAAGGGGGTTTTGAGGGTTCAAAGCTTCCAACTACCTGATTGTTATAAGAATTTTGAATGGAAAATAAGGATAAAAAGGTAGGTATTGGACTCAAAAGTTATATACAAAAAGTTATATAAAAGCCTGTGTTCGCCACTGTAGACTTCCTGTAGACTACAGACATTCGTAAAAGTTGAGATAATATCGTTTTTATGACATCTTCCGGCCTACGAAAAATAAGGCCGGCTGGCAGACACGGGTCTACCAGTTTTACAAATATCCTTAAAATTTCCGTTCCCTTTCAACACCAAAATGCTCGGCCTATCCATCTTTCTTTAACAACACTTATGCAATCGTGTTACAAAATAGGGGTAACATTTTGTTTGCAATATTTTTAATTTTATATTCAATTTCCTCTAAAAAAAAGTAGTAAAAGTCCCTAAAAGTCCGCGTCGTTCCCTTCTTTGGAGAACATTGCTGATACAAAAACTTGCCAATCTACTGAAATTTGCAACAGATTTGATTAAAAAAGGTCTCTTCACTGCTCAGTCTTCAGTAACACTAAATACCACTACTTCCACTACTTCCATTTCCCTAGTGGCCAACCAATCAACCCTAATCTAATTTATCAGTTTGTTTGCAATCGCCGTAAATGTGTATTATGTCGAGCATTTTCTAAATTTCGGTCAAGGTAGCCAACCATACATTACTTTTCCATATCTCTACATGAGTTCTCATTTGTTGGATTTAGTCTTCAATAAAACACTTTAATTTCGTTTAAGAACTTATTTATTTGACGACCTGTCACCAGCACTGATCAGCGAAGAATGAATCGAAGTAAAACTTCTTGCGCAGAAGTAAAGTGCAACTACGCATTGCGCAATAGATACACAACTGCAAGGCAACGGATACACATGCGACTAGCGCACAAACTATCCTTTTAGTTAGCAGACAATTGAGCGGCCTAACGGGACTTTTCCGTTGCTGCATTGCGCATCAAATAAACAAACGCAATCGGACACGATCAATGCATTTTTGCTACGCACGAGCAGAATTCCTGCGCAATAACATATTACGCAGTTTATTAATAAAGGAATTCTTCTCGTGTATTCAACACACCTCCTCAAAAATTAATTGATCGCCACAAACTGATTCACATGTTTCTACATTAATAAAAAAAATATTTGCTGGTGAAAAGTCGTGTAATCTGGGGAATGACAATATTATGGTTCAACATTCGTTGCAAGGATTGGGAAAACCCAGAAAAACCCAATCAAACCATACATTATTACATTGTTTCTCAATATATCATATTACATTTTTATACATACTTATATACATTACATTTTTTTATTAATTTTTTTGTTTTCCTTCATATGCTTTATTTCAAATTCATTTTACTTCTTAAATCTAAAAATCTGGCTCCAGACAGCGGCTTTGTCAAAATATCAGCTAGTTGTTTATCTGTAGGAATATACTCAATTTTAATTAGTTTATTTTCAACTTGCTCCCGTGAAAAATGATATTTAATATCGATATGCTTCGATCTTTTGTGACATGACGGATTATTTGCTATACTTATGCAACCTTGGTTATCTTCATATATTTTCATTGGTTCTTTCAATTCAATTTGTATACTATTCATTAACGACTTCAGCCACAAGGCTTCTCTAACGGCTTCAAAAAGTGCCATATACTCTGCTTCAGTAGATGAAGCAGCAACAGAGTGTTGTTTCTTTGTATTCCAACAAACTATACATGATTCGAACATCATAAATACATAACCAGTAGTGCTTTTCCTGTCACTAACACTTCCACCCCAATCAGAATCAACATAACCAGTTATCATTTCTTTGCAATTTAAGTTTTTAGAATAGACTAATCTTAAATCACTCGAACCTTTAAGATATCTTAGAACTCTTTTAAGGCACTGCCACAATTCTTTATTATTTTTATTGCTATATCGACTCAATATATTAACCGATGTACTTAAATCGGGTCGTGTGCACAACATAATATACATTAAACAGCCAATTAAATTACGACACGGTGCATCACAATTTTCGTCTGAATTCAATGCTTCATAATCTAGCCTACTTGGAAGTGGAGTACTAACTGCTTTAGAACCAATCATCTTAAATTTCTTTAAAACATTTTCGATATAAGCGGACTGACTAAGACTTACGCTATTATTAACTCTTTCGATCTTTATCCCAATAAAATATTTAATCTCAAATAAATCAGTCATCCTAAATTTGCTCTTCAAATAATTTTTAAAAGTGGTCATTGTTTCAATATTCCCTGTTGCTATTACTAGGTCATCCACATATAATAACACATACAGGTTGTGATGTGCATCACCCTTATCAAGAATGTAAATACAACGATCTACAGCTGAATTCATGAAACCGATTTCTTTCAATGCTTGTTCAAAAATTTCAAACCAACACCTTGCAGCCTGCTTAAGACCATATATTGCTTTATTCAATCTGCAGACTTGATCACTACCACAGGATAATCCCGGAGGAGCTGTCATATAAATCTCTTCTTTCAATATACCATTCAAAAATGCGGTTTTAACATCCATGTGGTGAACTTTCAAGTCAAATTGGTTTGCAAAAGCTAATATAAATCGGAGACTAGAAATTCTTGCTACTGGAGCAAATGTTTCATCATAATCAATTAAATATTCCTGTGTGAAACCACGCGCGACCAGCCTTGCTTTATATCTAATTGGATTGCCTAGCTCGTCATATTTCCTTGTAAAAACCCACCTGCAACTAACTATGTTCTTATTTTTAGGTTTTGATACAAGAGACCAAGTTTTGTTATAAAAATGAGAATCAAGCTCTTCTTTAATTGCTTCTTCCCAATGTGACCTATCGCTTCTATTTTTAATATCATCAAAAGAATTTGGAACGCTATCAATGAAACTTTGTGCATTCATTATGCAACTTTTGACTAACAAATCACTTTCTTTGTATGATATCTGTGGCCGTTCCTTCAATCGATCACTTCTTCTGACTTCGTTTTTTTCCTCACTTAACTGTGAGTTTTGTAGCTGACCATTGTGTTCATCAGTATTCTCTAATACATTTTCACCAGTCTCAACTGGATCGGCATTCTCTTTACTTGTTACCACACCACTAGGCTGTTTATCTAATGCAAATTCATTAGATATCCTTTCCGTACTCTCATTCGGGAATTCAATTTCATTACCAGAGTTTCTCAACTCTACTCTGTCTTTTACAACAGTCCTAGAATTTACCATGTTTGTTTCATCAACGATCACATCTCTCGCTGACACAAACTTTCCAGTTGCCACATCCCACACTTTGTATCCATTTGGTTCGTATCCAACAAGAATACCTTTCCATGATTTTTCATCAAATTTTCGTTTTCTTGTTTTATTATGGATATATACTGTCGAACCAAATACTTTCAAATATCTTAAATCAGGCTTTCTATTGTGCCACATTTCAAATGGTGTTCTCATACTATTTTTCAACGCTTTACTTGGACTTCGGTTAATCAAATAGGTAGCTGTCAATACAGCTTCACCCCAAAACCGTTTGTCCAATTTCGCTCCACTAACCATAGTACGAGCTTTTTCCGTTATTGTTCTTATCATGCGTTCAGACACACCATTTAGTTGTGGAGTATGTGGAACTGTTAGGTGGTAACTGATGCCTTTTTGAACACAATAGTCGCGCATCTCATTTGACAAATATTCTCTCCCATTATCAATATATAGATTTACAACTTTTAAATTGAAATGGGCTTCACTTTTTGCAACAAAATCTTTGAAAGTGGCAAAAACGTCAGACTTATAGGTGATCAAATAAGTTACACAGTAGTGTGTATATTGATCAACAAAAATTACGTAATAGTTCTTTTCATCAACTGTAGAAGGTGTTATCGGGCCACAGACATCTGAATGGACTACAAATAAAGGTCTTTTAATGTAATTTTTATTTTTAGATATATTAAAACTTAGTCTAGCTTGTTTTCCATATATACATGCCTCACATAATTCATCAGTTGGTTGCACAGTCTTTAAAAGTGCAATATCATTAAACATATTTTTGTTTTTTATTTCCAAGAACTTTCCTTTACTAATATGTCCTAATCTTTCATGCCACAAAAGATAACCATTATTTTTAACCATATTTGATGCATACGCTTTTCTGCTTAAAACAAAGTCGATTATAGGAACATTATGAATACATTTACCATCAATGATTACTTGACCATTCTTGCTGACTTTAACACCTCCTGCATCAAATTCGATTTTCAATCCAGCATCCTGCATCCGTTTCACTGAAATTAAATTCTGTGGAACATCTTTACAAAAAAGTACATCTTCCAGGGTAATTTCGTTTTGAGAATCATCACAGAGCCTAACGATGCCCTTCTTTGTAGCATAAATATATTCCCCACACTTTGCGATTGATATCCTTATTGGGTACTCCAGATCGACACAATCGGTGAAAAGATTTTCGTTATTAATAATGTGGTCAGAAGCTCCAGAATCCAGGAGAAAAGACACGTCGCCGACAGTAGGAATTACAGCTTCATTTCTTATCATAAACGCGAAACCGTTTCGCGGTGAAGTAGTTGCAAATTGTGCAGCTTTGGCATGTTCATTCTTTTTGTTACTCAAAAACCTTTTAAATGCATAGCAGTCTTTTTTTATATGTCCCTTTTTACCACAGTGATAGCATTTCACAATTGGCTTGGTATTTGTTTTAAAAGTTTTGAATTTATTTTGGTTTTTAAAGGTTTGCGAGAAATTTTTATAGCTTTTATTGTTATTATTACACATCGCTTGCAATATTTTGGAACTTGTGTCTTTATTATCGCTTCTTAACTTAATTTCATGATCCAGCAACCGGTTCTTTACGAAAGCCAATGTTAAATTATCTTCTGACAGTGTTTCAATTGCGGTTACAACTCCATCATAAGATGGTGGTAATGTTAATAATAAGTGAGACACTTTGTCCATCTCATCAATTTTAGCTCCCGAAGCCAACAGTTCGTTAATTAGGTCATCAAATAAATTAAAGTGACCTAATAATGGGGATTCACTCTTCAATTTTAACGAAAGCAACCTTTTCCGCACAGCTAGTTGCGACGCTAAACTCTTTCGCTCGTATATCTGATCTAAGTTCTTAAAAATTTGCCTTGCAGTACTTTCACTACTTGCAAAGCCAAGAAATGAATCACTTAAATACTCGATGATGATGCTTTTAGCATTTCTTTCACTTTTTCTCCATTCGTCCGTAATGTCTTCTGGCACTTCAGTGTCTATCACTTTTAGAGCATCTGTTTCCGCCAAGAGTGCTCTAACTCTAAATTTCCAAATTGAATATTTTTCGCCATCGAAAGGCTTAATGTTTCTTTTAATTTTCTCCATTATTTTATATTAATTAATTCAAGTTTTCCAAGTTCACTGATTTACACCAAAAAATATTTACACGGATTATTTACAAAGTGGACGGGAGCTGGGCCCATAACCTGTTGGATTTAGTCTTCAATAAAACACTTTAATTTCGTTTAAGAACTTATTTATTTGACGACCTGTCACCAGCACTGATCAGCGAAGAATGAATCGAAGTAAAACTTCTTGCGCAGAAGTAAAGTGCAACTACGCATTGCGCAATAGATACACAACTGCAAGGCAACGGATACACATGCGACTAGCGCACAAACTATCCTTTTAGTTAGCAGACAATTGAGCGGCCTAACGGGACTTTTCCGTTGCTGCATTGCGCATCAAATAAACAAACGCAATCGGACACGATCAATGCATTTTTGCTACGCACGAGCAGAATTCCTGCGCAATAACATATTACGCAGTTTATTAATAAAGGAATTCTTCTCGTGTATTCAACATCATTTAATCAGTAATGTGTTTTGCGCTCGTTTTTGCTTTGCTCTTTCCTGCTGGCTATTATACATGTTGGGATTTTTTTATTACTACCACGAACAAACATACGTTAACATATATACACGTTGTTACCCCTACTACCGTTTGGTAATATTTGTAATTTGAGCAGAAATGCCGGCCACTGCGCCAACGTCCATAAGCTGTCAAAGCTCTGCCATCTGCCAGCATGCACACTCGCATCTGTCTGCTCGATGTGTATGTGAGTGTATAAGACAAAAACGGAAGCTCGGCCATAATGGCGTTAGCACAAATTTGTACCATTTTTAGCGTCCAACACGCAACGCAAGCGTCTGCTGCCCGTTCCACATCAACCCATGATAGTTGACCACACATGCGTAAACATCTAAATGTAGATTGTATACCGACTAACAACAACACTGCAGAGTGCTTTCGCTTTCATTTGGTGCCTTTTATAAAAATGTCACGTTCGCATATTGCTAAGAAAGTTAATCAAATAAAAAGCGGAAATTAAATGAGGTCAGATACAGACACATTAACATTCTGTCACGGTGCGGCGTCGCCAGACGGATGCTGCCAACCGTTGCGCAGTGTGCTTACAATGCAGCATGCAGCGTGCAGTATCGAACAATTGATTCAATTAAAATGCGATGACGCATTAAGAGCTCACTTTTTCTTCGATGTGCTTTTCTCAGTTTATTTATAATGTTTTTTTTGTACTTGCACGTAGAACCACAGGACAGAGGTTGTGAGTTCGAGTACCATTTGAGGCAGAGAAATTCAACCGATTTTTTTCTTCAACTTGGCCGAAGATTCGCTAGTTCCATTCAACGTTAGATTGCCGGCTTTTTGTCTAGAACCACCAACAATGGAGTAATCAGCTGCTTTGTGCTGAAACCAATTCTAAGTAAAGCTTAGAAGAAATCATACTTCTTTTGCCAGTGAAAGATTTAGACAAAAGAACAAAACATTTTTTTAAATTTTTTAATAAATTCTTTTTTAGTGTCAAATTTTCAAGAAATAAATATGAGAAGGATTTGTCGATCTTAACCCATTCGAGACGACGATTTTTTTCGAACACGGTCCCCAGGAGCGAAATTTTTTTTCTTTGTATTGTTCATGTAAGAAAGGCTTCAGATAATTTTTAGATTGTTTGGTACACAGTAAACCAATGCCAAATTTTGTTTTCCTGTACTTTACAGATTTCATTAGTTCCAGAAAAATCTTATTTCGACGACTAGTTTACTCAGAATAACTGATAATTGCACGTTACTGTTATTGCACACACGGTGTGCAGGCTGTCTTATAGCCTCGGAAATCCATTGCACACACGGTGTGCAATCGGTCTCGAATGGGTTAAAGATCAATAGGAGTGCAACAAATGGCCAAAAAATTAGGTCGGAAACTACTTATTGTGCGTATTGTGACGATAATGCTCGCCGTCACTGTGCCATGGGTAATTTGAGAACGAGTGGTGCTCTAAGCATGGCATACTTTTAGGGGCATGGTAATTTCGATTAAACAATAGCAGAGACGACTCGCGGCGAGATATTCGAGAATAACTCGAGGCGATATTGGGATGTTCGAGAACCCGAAGAAGAAGAGTTTGGTTTCAGCAGGCAACGGTGCAACACGGAGTAGGGTAGGGTAGAGTGGGGTAGAAACAGTGGAGTCTAAAATTGCAAATAAAGTGACTACAAGTTTAGAACTGCGTTGAAGAATTTTTAGTGGGTTTTATTAAGGAGCACAATCCAGAGAAACGAATACGCCTGCGTTGAGTTGGCAAAACTAATTTTCGTAACAGTATCATTGGTGCAATCGACAACCAATGGAACGGACAAATAGCACTTGTTCCATTTGTCTAGTAGTCTCACACATAAAACAATTATTTTCATGCTTTGTTTTGGGCTTTTTAATTATTCAATTGTTTAGCTGTAAATGATGAATACTTATATAATTTCAGCAAATCGATTTTGTTCTTGAGTAGAGACGAGTGTTGATTTCCCATAGAATGTGCCTGCAAAAACTCATCGCTATTATAATTTAATAGTGATTTTATTGCATCAATTTGAACATTTCCAAAGAGAAGCTTCATACTCGGCCATCATATTTTCTGTAAATTTATAGGCATTTCAAAAATATTATGCATAATTTTCAATTTCAAATGTTAGCAGCAAGTCGTCGCTATTAGGTTTACCTCAGTCTAGACACCGACTTATCGCGCACTTATTTCGAGCGTAATGTGCAATAAATACAGCCATACACATTTATATTTATATACAAATTTATATTTATAACTGCGGTATTCACAATGTGTGCGTTATGCTGTCGGGAGAGCAGACTAGCACCGAGTAATTTAGGTCACAACTTCTTAACACAACTTCTTCTCAGAAAATGGTTTTTTGTTTTTACTTTTGACACAACTCAAGATTGCATTTAAATCTGTGAACAATGCACTGGCAATTCATTTCAAAGACTTAAGCCCTCAATGTATTTCGCTTTTATTTTTGGTTTAATGTGGTTTTGTGTAGGTGTAAGCTGCCACTTATTGCCATTGTTGTTCAGACGAAGATTTGCTCGTGTGCAAGTCGAGTCTCGACATTGGCACTTAATTGACATTTCGGAGCAGTGTTATGCCAAATTGCAACCACACCCACATCAGATTTGCAAAGTGCCAATGCCAAATTTTGCTTCTCCAACAAGCCAAATGCTGTGCTTTGTTTGCTCCCTGCAATGCGCAGGGAAAGACCACATTTTCACATTTCCTCCCTGCATCAGGGCTTTTCAATTATGCAGTCTGTTTTGTCTTCGTTTTGCCGAAAACCTATAAACACATTTTAAGTTGATGCTTCATTTTCTACGTATTTAGATCCATGACAACGACCATTGCAAAACTTGCCGCAAACAGCATACAAAAATTAAAACAAACAAATAAACAACCAACCACCACCAATCGTCCTTGAAACATAGTAAAACCGTTTCGATTTGTTCTTTTCGTTCCCATTGCAGCACCACAAGAGCCGTTCTCGAACAACTCGCAGGCAGCCATCAAATTCAAACTAATAAACAAACAACAACAAATAGGAACACAGCAACCGCAGCACCGGCATTAAATGAGCATTTACAGGGTCAAATTGAAAATGCAAAGCCAAATTTAAGTCGCTCCCAAGGATAAAGTGGACAAGTGCGATTACTGCTGCTGAAAACTACAGAGAAGCATTGAGGACATCAACTGCCTCAACAACTCCAAAACCAGAACCTTAAATCAAAATTAAAGTAAGCGCAACTTTAAGAGCAACACACAGCAGCTGGTAGGACTGCAACAAACCAACAGACCGCACAGAAATGATGTGAGACATGTGTTCGGCAACAAGGTGGGTTCGACACGAGCAGAGTCGCCGGCCGTGAGCAGCTGGACAGAAGCAGCGTAATTCGTATCCTGAAAGTATGCAATCGAATGTGTGCAGCCACCAGACGTTTAGATGCATTTAAAAATCGAAATTAACACAGAAGTACACACACACACCGGCACACGGACCAGCGGATCAGTTCGGCACTGAGCGGACACAACTAGCGACATCGCACACACGACACGCCTCTACTAGCAGCGACAAGCACAAACTGGCAACATGGGCTGCTCGCCGAGCACGCTGGTGTCGTCGACTAGTCCCGACACAGCCGAAGTCACCGCAACAGCGGTTGAAAGTGGTGCGTGCGGTGGTACGGCAGCCGGCGCTGGCGCTGGCGCTGGCGTTGGAGTGGGCGGCGAGAAGGACGGCGGCAGTCTGTTCTTCTGCATAAAGTTGCGTCGCTCGCGGCAGTTGCGTCGCTGCAGTCAGCAGAACGGTGGCGACGGCAGCGGCGGCAGTGGCGGCACGGGCAGCGCCGTCAACGGTGACGACCTGTTGGGCCACGGCAACCTGTGCAATCAGGCGCTGCTAAATCCGGCGCAGACCAAAAACGAGGCGGACTATGAGCGGGTAAGTGAAACTTAACATAGCATGGCATGCACTAAGTATTTCGTTGAATATTGAATCTATGCAGGCGAAAAGACATGCGGACGGAGAGACACACAGGCGGACGTATGATTGGGCGAACGAACAGACGGAAGGAAGATTAGACGAACGAACGGCTATGGAACGGAATAGATGGTCGATTGGATTGTCTAGTTGACAGATAGATAAACGAAGGACCGGATTGATGATCGGTTTGATGAAAAGACAGGATGGACGGACAAGGGGACGATTAGACGGATATTTAACTAAACAGACAGATGGATAGACAGAAGGGAGGCAGACAGACATATGAACAGATTCTTGGTTCGAAGGATGGATAGGCGAACGGACAAGCTGGTGGATAAACGGACAGACATATGGACAGGTAAAAAAATCCGTTGAATAGCCTCTTCGACCAGTTGGTAACTCTCATATCTGCGTGCATGCAAATTGCTATGCTAGCAATTTACTTGCGAAGTTGTCACTTGCATCGACAGGAACGTAATAATCCACGGCTTCAATACACTTTTTGCTAAACATAACTTTCTCTTGTTTCCTCCCTGACTTCCTCAGCTAACGCTTTTGCTACTCTTTAGAACAGAATAGGTGCACACATACAAACAACAACATAGTGCATATGTACATACGAGTATGTTGCATTCAACAGCTTTGGTAATGGAGGCATGCCACAAAGCAACAAGTGTTGCATTGCTGCCAATATTGAATGCATATGTTGAATGTGTGTATGTGTGCGTGGAGTGTGAGGAATATAAACGTCTATCTACAAGTAGAAGTGTGCATGTTTTGCGTCCCATGCAACGTGACATAGTCGGCGACATCCACTAGTCGCTGCGTTGCACATCGCCGCGCCACACAATGCGGTCTCACCATGTCGGCTGGCTGGCAGGATGTCAATCGTTTTTCTCTTTACTTTTTAGTTGTCGTATTGTTTTTTTGAATTCTGATTCCGCTGAAAGTTCAAATAAGCCAACTCGGTCGTTCAGTTGGCTGACTGGCTGAGTGCCACTTAACCGGTTCATTGTTTTACGTTTTACGCTATGCACACGCGTTGGCGTTGGCGTTGACATCGGCATTGGCGTTTCCTCTCGCCTTTTCCACTGAATATGCTTGCGGTTGTGTGCGTGTGTGTGGTGAAAGTTACTGAAAAAATATGCAAACCTTCACAACTTAACTCAACTCAGTGCAATTGAATGGCCGGATGCAACGGCCGTCAACGTGCGCCACAAAGTGAACCGCTTGGACGTACGGACCCAGCGGAAGTTCGGTCCAGGCAAAAGTTGTCAGTTAAAGGCGGACTTTTAACAATAATTGCATATTGTTTCACTGTGTGAGTGTCGTTATTGTCATTGCTGTTGGGACAGTTGCCACCGGCAAAGTTTACACTCAACTTACATGAAAGTTTATTAAATGAAAAAGTCGATCTACGACGCATAACTACAACACCAACAAAAAGGGATACAAAGAATGTGCACAACATTTAAGCGTTCATCATAGCGAATGAATAAAAATTGCTGCTTGCACTTTTAAATCATAACTCTGTGCATCAGTGAGTGCATTGTGAAGATGTTTGGAAATATTTTTCGCGTCGGCCGCCATGGCTCAGCTGATTAGTGCTTTCAAACACGAACCAAAGCGACCCCAGATTTAATCCTCAATTGCAGCCAACATCAAAATATAAATGTTGTTATATACTTGTTTATGTTTTTCGTAATCGTTTTGTATTCATAATCCTGTATGTCCTGATTTCATATCTTTTTCACTTCAAAACTACTTGTGCCCTACGTTAAAAGTAATAAATCTTTTTTCTTCTTGAAATTCCATCTTCGTGTTTCGTGTATTCCGGACTTAAGACTTCAATAAAAGACAGAATGTTTCTTTCTTTCTTCGAACACTTAATCTTAGCAGCCAATTTGTTTCAAAATGAAGTAAATAGTGGATCAAGAAAATTACTTCCTTTGCGGCAATGTGCACTTCTAACATTACCTGATAAACTTATTTAAGTTTTATTACCAAACAAAATGTTACCGCATTTTCGTTCTGACATCCATTGACCATGGATTGTGTACACAATTTGGACTCTCTCGCAGTTTGATTTCGCTCGCATCCAATGTCAACATTGAGCTGAATCCGTGAGCGGATATAAAGTCAGATCTTACCGCACGCAAATATTTATGAACGAGATTAACATTCACATAAAACGCCAGTTATTGCGTTATATTTGTAGGAAACACAACAAGGATGCGGCTGACAACTGACAAAAAATCCAAAACCTTGCACAAACACATTTCAGTGAATGTCCAAACGTGTAGTCAATACTGACACATTGGGAAATGTGGAGAAATGCCGGCATTGGCGCACCGGAGACTGTGCACATTCAATTATGCAATAAAACTGGCGCGTCTGTCCGTCCGTCCGCACGGTCATCAACCTAAACGCAAGGCGGCACCGCACAGTGTAACTTTTATAATTTTTAGGATGCCAAAAGTAAAAAAAAAATGTTCTCCGTTAATGCTAACCGTTATCGAATTTGTCTCACTGCGACAAGTGCAGAAACACTTTTCTCAATGTACGATTTTTTGTGAAGTTTACAGTGCCATGATTTTTTTTTCAGAAATATTTTTGCACAAATCTTTTTGATTTTAGTTACTTGAATATTTTGTGCAAACTCCGGTAAGTTTTTGAAGCTTTAATTAATTTATTTTAATTTTTTATCGATTAAACTAGCTAGTCACTAAAAATTGAGTGATTCCCAAAATTGTTTCTTTTTTAATAGAGTAAAACTTATTGAGTTCCGTAGAGTTCCATGTGATGTTTATAACCACATTAATGAAAAATGTGCCTAGTTTCAGATTCTGCAATCAATTTTAGCTCCTTTTTGCATCAAATTAGTTCACAGCCAATCAAACATGGCAGTTCCGCGAAGTGAACTTTTTGATGTTTGGCTAAAATCCAAGCAAAAATATAAAAATCATGCGGTTTTTAAATATATTTTGAGTTTAATTGGAAAAGATGTTGTCCACTTCAAATTAAAATCCTGTGTAAAGAAACCCTGCTATAATTTTCGCTCAAGATGGGCACATTCTAGCCGAATAAATAGCCGTTTCCTTTATATCACTGGATATTGGAGTTTTTTGTCAAAAATCTTTTAAAATGTTAAATGGTTTGGAATAAATCTAATTAAAAAGTATTAAAAAACAACAATGTTGACTAGTTTTATTTACGTCCGTCCAGACAAACCCTATTAAATTAGAAATAATGGTCATCCGAAATTACAACTTATGTGGGGAGTCGAAGAAAAAGTGGGCGAATCACGCCCATTTTTTTGTCTAATACGATGTTGATCTCTACATGGTTATTACAAAATTTTATCGTCATACCTACTTTGCTTTGACTGCTATGACTTTTGATATCCTAAAAATGATAAAAGTCACACTGTGCGCCGTGCCGGGCAGCCGGGCCGAGTGCCTCGCTCGCCAGACATAAACTTAATAATAATGAATTTTCGGCCGCAATGATGTGCCTTAAATTGGATGAGTTGGCTGGGATGGGGGCACGGCGCGGCAGTGGTGTGTGCCCAAATGACGCACTCGAAGCCAACACTCACCAATCGCGTGAGGTCGCTCCAAGGCTCTGCGTGTGTGTGCGCTGTTTATTATATTCCAATTTTGCGCTGAGCATTGGGTACGTGTGTGCGTGTGTGTTAGTTTGGCGTAAACATCAAATGCTACTTTATTTCAAGGATGCTCAGAAGGATGCTCAGACATAAAAAGCCCACTGCCAATAAAGCCGACATAAATCCTGCCTTTAGGGCAGGTCACCACCTAATGTCGAACACGACCTTCTAGCTCGTCGGCCGGCCTGCACTTGAAGCAACTTGTTCCTGTATTGTAAGAACACAAGCATAAGCACAATGCATGGCTGCTGGCGTTTTTGTTTCTAGCAAATATGTAGCATTTTTGTTGTTGGCTTCATGTACGTTGCGGTTCGTGTTTGATTTTTTTACAATAAAAAACTTCAACAAAAATGCAGATGGTGTGGGGTGGATTTTCAATACGTTTATGACAAGCAGACGCGTAACCCAGGGGACATAAAATAACAATAAAATTTAAATTAAATTAAAAATTGAAAATTTATTATAATACATACATAAAAATAAATCGAAACAATCTAATTTATCATCAACATTTTGATAGTCAATAAAAAAAATTAGCTTTGCCCTCCCTATGCAAAAGTCTGGCTACGACCCTACGTGTAAATATATGAAGAGGCAAGACCCGCACGTGCGCCTTTGCATACATAACACAAGCGAAAAAGAGAAAGAGAGAGAGGGTAGATATGCATGAGGAGATAAAACTTAATAAAGCCTTCGATTTATGGTTGTGAAGCTGGTCCAACGGGCAACGCATACACACTGCACTACAACCACACACAGCAACGTTCGCATGCATTGGTTCCCAGCCAGGACTGCGCATTCGAGCCCATATTAAAGCCATCTGCCAGAATAAAATTCACTCAACCCTCTACCATCCCCACTCACTCAACTCATATGGGCCAACACGAAAGCCATGGAAAGCCATTTCAGGAATTTCACCCGCACATTAAATTCCGACACGAATTGCATCCTTCACGCTCACAGCATGTTTTGTACGTTCGTAAATAATGCAATTGAAAGAATATTTTAATTAAATACATATTTCTCAAATAAGTTATTTACTTTGCGCAATAATTTGTGCTAATTATTTCTATTTAACTATTTTTATTACTCGTCTGTGCGTTGCTTCATAAATTTTCTGATCTCTCTTGCAGATGACAGGCGGCAAGAAGGACTCGATTGTGACGGTGGCAGCTTTGGGCAATTTCACCCACACTGTCGTGCGGCGTGCCACAGGCAGTGAGTATCAAATTTCTATTTGGTTTTGGTTTACTTTGCACTTGAACGCTGCACCAGTGGTCGCCGATACTTTTGAAGTGCTGGAGAAAGATAGCCTTTTGACAATTCTAATTACAGTGACATCGTTAGTCAAGTTACAAGTCTCAACCCAACCTGTTAATGAGTTAACTATTTAAAGAAGCTACATTTACTGATTTAATCTGCAATAGGTATCAGGCACTGGAGTGACAAGTTTACTCGATAGAGAAAAAAGGGTTAGGTTAGGCATCGGGTTAGATCTACGAGAACAGTTAAAAGAGGTGACTTCTCAAATTTCACAGGCTACGTACATGCGATTTTCGATTTATATTTTTTTGTTAAGTTGGTCGACATGTCCCTGGCATATTTTGACATTACACTATGCAACAAAAAACGATTTTTTTCAAGACCCATCCAAAAGTTGTTATAGACGTGAAACTAGAGATCATTGATAGTAAACTGGCATTTTTAGTTTGAAATTTTCTTATCTGATTTCCAAAAATATCTATAAAATATTTGCAATGATGAAAAATATGAATATCAAACGAAAGAGGAAAACTGTCGCCTTTTGACTAAATTTTCTATTTTGAACTTTTAAGACCCCACTATGTCTGTAAAATGCTTTTAAAAATGTGTCCTTCAATATCCATTTTGCATATTTTGTTGGTTTTTGACACATAAGAAGGTTGACATATATGAAGGTATGCTATCGAAAACTTAAGCAAGTAGGAAAGAGGAACATTGTCGCCTTTTGACTAAATTTTCTATTTTGAACTTTCAAGACCTCACTATGTCTGTAAAGTGCTTTTAAAAATTTGTCCTTCAATATCCATTTTGCATTTTTTTGTTGGTTTTTGACACATAAGAAGGTTGACATATATGAAGGTATGCTATCGAAAACTTAAGCAAGTAGTTTTCTTGTGATGAGGTCAGTTCTAAAAAAATTTAAAAATTTCTATTTCCTACGTTCCACCGTTCAACACAAAAATATGTCGCTACAGATGATTTCTTTGTCAACAAAAGTATTTCCTTTCCGAATACTGCAGAACTTTTATCAGCGAATTTTCTGAACCACTTTTGTAGTAGTCTAAAGTTGTTTAAAATGTGTGTTATTAACCTTCTGCCTGTCCCTTGGGGTCTATTTGACCCCAGGCGGAATTAAAAAAACGGTTGAGCGGTTTTGTGCGCTCGTCTATTTGTGTTATTTAGTGTTAATTGCGCTTACAACCCAATAACAAAACGAGAAAAAACTTTTCGGGGCTTTCCCCTTTTCTTTTGTAATTTATTTGTAACATTTCTTCATGTTTTGTCAGTAAGTTATATTACCGTTTGGTTGGGGTCATCCTGACCCCAAAGGACAGCGAACGTAATTTTGAGCAAGGGACAGGCAGAAGGATAAGTTTAAATTTACAACAACAACAATAACAATATACACTGCTCAACAAGCGATCAAAACAAGTTTTTGAATATTTGAATTTTTTAAAAACCCAACAAAAGTGTGATTGAATGTGCAAAATTACTTTCTTAACTGTCAACTTGGACCATTGAAGCTGCACCAACTCCAACTGATATGTTTATCTCAACTTCAACGCCGCAGTAACCAGTCGACTTCAAAACAAAAACCATCTCCACATCATAATCCCATCCATATAGCAACCATCGGCACAACTCCCAAGTCCAGTTTAGCAGTTTTCGACATTCGGGTCATGTCAATTTTGCTGTTAATACAATCAATCAAAAACCATTTCCATGAATAAATTTCTGCTTAACAGCACTAAATCGAACCCTTTCGAATTAAGAAAATTCAGTTTGCGTGGCGATGCGACTGAGCCGCATTTAAAATTTATTAACATTTAGAAATAGACACAAATACCTGCAGCAACTGTCAGGCAATTCAATTTTCGAGCACTTCATCCGTGCCGCGCTGAGGTTAAGCAAACCGACTTGGCGGGTTTTGTGCTCTTAGACAGTTTCAAGTTGTTTGCCCTGGCTCACTCACTCTTTGATTGGCAGATTGAGTTTCGGTTGGTGCACCAGTAAACCGTGCAGTATGTGCGCTCCATATGCAAGTGTGTGTGCTTGTATTTGTTTTTGCTTGTTTAAGGACGAAACTTTTACAAGGCAACTATCGTCTTTCTTGGAATCACAGCAACCCCATGAAAACGAAATGAAGTATTAAATGAAATGAAACGAGTGGGAGAGGTAGGAGCTTTACTTATTTTTTTGGAATAAGTGATTCTTCAGATATCTGAAGATATTGCTCTGTTTTCTCGTACATAGTGCAGTACAACGCAAAAAGTGTGTACTGCACTTGTTCGCTGTATTGTTTCCGCTGTGACACAGTGTAATTAAATCCATGCTTAATACTTTCAGAAGTGAATCTCAGTTTATTAGACTCATTTCTTTCCATTTCAATAAATCATAAAACTTTTTACTGCAGACCTCACAGTTCTTGGATAACTTGGAGTTGAGTAACGCATATTTTATATTTTAGTTGTGATTGCATGACTTGAGTATTCATTGTTGCCGGCACGCACAGTTGTGAAGTAGTCAGAAACAGCAAATCATGTTATTTCACACTTTAAATCGATGTCAATGCGTCAGACTATATGAACCATTATTCATTTTACAACACTGCAACAATAAAATTATAGCTTTTTCTTGAATCATGGAAAACAATGTTAGTCGATTACGCGTTTGTTCGTGTTAAAAAAAAAAACCCTGATATTTTTTATATAGTTGCAAAATACTTAAGTTTAGTGCTCTAGGCGCATGTGTCAGCCATTACTTTATATAAAATAGTTTAACAATCATTTGCAATTTCAAATTCGAATTTCGAGCCAATATCTTCAAAAAAATAAAATAAAATAAAATAAAAAATAAAATAAAAAATAACATAAAATAAAATAAAATAAAATAAAATAAAATAAAATAAAATAAAATAAAATCAAATAAAATAAAATAAAACAAAACAAAATAAATAAAATAAAATAAAGTAAAATAAAACAAATTAAAATAAAATAAAATAAAATAAAATAAAATAAAATAAAATAAAATAAAATAAAATAAAATGAAATAAAATAAATAAAATAAAATAAAATAAAATAAAATAAAATAAAATAAAATAAAATAAAATAAAATAAAATAAAATAAAATAAAACAAAAAAAATAAATAAAATAAAATAAATAAAATAAAATAAAATAAATAAAAAAAGTAAAATAAAATAAAATAACATAAAATAAAATAATATAAAATAAAATAAAATAATTTTTAAAAAATTTTAAACAAATTGTTTAAATTTGTTGTAAAAAATTACCATCGTAAAATACCGACCGACTCTCACCACGCAGTGAACGTTATGGTTTTTGGTTTTGTCATTTCGCAGATATAGTGAATAGATGCACTGCAACGCAAATCATTCATGTAGTATGTGCCATCCTGTGGCCACAAATGGACGCAATCCTCCCCCCCAAAGCCACCATCAGGCTGTCCCTGCGTCCATCGCGCATAGTTCATTGTCTTGCCGGTGCCCAGATATTTGAACGTTCCTTCGCTGCCCAAATCATTCGCCGACGTCCAGATCCACTTGTCCGTGTAGCCATGATCGTACAGATATTTGGCAACGGCATTCAATTCGGCTTCGGTCTCGAAGCTCACCAATTCGCCGCCCTTCCACTTGCACAGATCGGCCGCATCGAAAAAGTTCAACTGGGAACACATACGAACACAACAACAATTTCATTTAATACATAGTTTTCTTGGCTGAAACTAGTTGGCAATTACAGTTTTGGTAACCTCCACCAGGTAATAGTTGTTACCGATTTTAACGAACGGACTGGGATCGATGCGCGTAACACATTCCTCAGGCAGATCTTTAAAGTTAACAAGAAATAAATGATATTTTCAAATGAACATTCAATATCAGTTGATTTTCTCACCATCATAAGTGGATGTTTGAATATTTGCTATGTTTGACAAAATTCCACCGATGTTAATGAAAAATACCAAAAGTCCTAATTTCAATATATTTGCCATGACAAATGTTTGCGTCTTTTTTCTGCTGTTGCTGCGCTCACTGCGAAACTGTTCGATGGTTGGCGATATATTAAATATCAAGTTTCTCGCTGAGCTGCTGGAATTCTGATTTTCTTATTACATTTATGCAAATACTTATAAGTATGAGTATGTATAAGTATATATGAAGGTATGTCCTTGTATGTAGTTGACTGTTGTTGTTTCTTAATAAACAAATATTAGAAATGAATCACAGAATTGAGTGCAGTGCTCTGAGTTGCGGGCAACTTACAGCGATAAAGTTATTGTTATTGTTATTTATTTATGGATTGGAACATAATATAATCATTTATTAAACAGAAACACATGCAACCAATGGCATCAACGGCTTTCGGCGCTATGTGTAGCAATTTGCTTCAGTTACACTCTAAAAAATATATGATAATATAATCAAAATTCCCAGAATTTTAAAAGTAACATAAACCCAGAAGTGAGACTGTGAGGCTTATATGAGCTAAATTACTGAAAACATTTGTTTAAAAAGTACAACAACTGTCTAAAATGTTAAATTTATAAATGCAGTATAATTCTAACATTCCATTAGAGCATTACATAAAATAATGGAATCGAAAATCTTCTGGATTTATCACCATTTGAAATCTTTAGTGAGACTGTGAGGCTCACTTCTGGGAATTAGGGTTAATATAAATATGGTTGGTAGCTGCGTTAGCATGTTAGAATATATGCGGACTAAGACCTATGGTCGACGATCTATGTTGAGCCTGTGAATTTGTACAAGGATGGAAGGTGTCTACAGTTTTATGCTAATTCCTGTTAGTTTTATTGTCAGAGATGTGCTCTTTCTGGCAGAGGGGACAGTCTCCGTATGTAAAATTGCCATTTCTATATTTAGGGTACTGATTGAATCGGCATCCAAAGCAATAACTGTCTGATTTACAATGCAATGCATTAACCACTGAGGTGGTTACATAGTTTTAAGAACTCCACAGACACTGCAGATGGGGCTTAGCACATTTGTAGTTCTTCAACCGTTTCAAATATCGCGAAAGCAGTTGTTGTTTCCTTAATGTTTGATCTGTCTGTCCCTAAAGTGTTCACTTACTTCCTCAACTCCAAGTTGCCTGTTTAGGCTTAAGTTATAGTTTCACCTGTGTTAATTAGACTGTAAGGATTACTATTTAAAGACTGAAAATAGTTAAATAAAAATGAAAAATTTAATTCAGATATACACATGATTCCATCAGTTCATGTGATGACATCGAATCACGCAATTGTGGAACAGGTTTACTAAGAAAATACTTTCCTCTTTTTCCCGACAGTTCTTACACGTTTTCGAATTTCTAACCTCACTTCCCTGCCGCAACCAATAATTTGGAAGCTTGAAACTCATAGCTATGTTAATTCAGAAAACATGTTTTGGCAAATATAAAACAGCAAATAAACATAAGATATTCAAACATAACTTTTTATGTATCTAATGAAATTTTTATTACTATTTCTAGTTTGTAGATAACAAATATTTCATAGAAGTGTCAATTTTAGAATACAGAAAAGTGAATACAATCTTTAAAGTTCTAGTTTTTTTTTTGCAAATTTAAAAATGTTACACTCCAATTACAAATACACTCTACGCGTGTATAATATTGACTTGAGTCAACACTTAAGTCTGCTCTTCTGTTCTTATACTCTTTAATCCATACACGTAGCGCATGAAAATTTCGCATGCATTTCAACTGAATGATTACTCATTAAATGCTAAATATGCAATTATGGGAAAACATTATTGGGTCACCAAACGGTGAACGTTATAGTCTTTGGTTTCTTCATTTGACATATGAAATTCTTTTCGGCCTCGCAACCCAGATCGTTCATGTAAAATGTATTGGCATGTAACCACAGGTGCACACAATTTTCAGCGGCGCCTGCATTATCCGGCTGTCCCGGTGACCATTTCGTATAGCTCATGAAATCGCCAGTGCCCAGCAACTTGAAGGTGCCCTCTTTGCCCAGATCGTTGCCCGAAGTCCAGAACCATTTATCACTAAACTTTTTAGACAACAAGTATTTGGAAATGGCATCCATTTCGGCAGCGGTCTCAACTATGAGCAGCTCGCCATTGTTCGCCTTGCAGTAGTGCGCCGCATCGAACCAGTTCATCTGGAATAGAACGCAAACACATAAGTAAAAATAGCTCGCCTACACTGTGTGCTGCTCCCTTACCATCTTCTCGGCCTCTACCAGGTAGTACTTGCTGCCGATTTTGATGAACGGATGCGGTTCGAGGCGACTAACGCATTGCTCCGGTATGTCTGGGAAGAATAACCAAACGATAGTTGACAATGAATTCCGCTCCGTTTGCCATGCTTACCGTCATATGTAGACGTTTGGATATTTGTAAAGGAGGCCAGTGCAACGCCAACACTCATCACAAACACACTTAAACTCAGCTTGAACATATTTGCTGCTCTGGCGTTATTGTCGGCTTCTTGCCGTGGCCACGTCCGCTATAGGACTGATCGATCCTAAGCTTACCCTCACATTTGGTTGCATACATTTAACAACCAGTGAGTCATTTGTACCGCATCCGTAATTACTGCAAGCCGACGCACATTCTGTATGGAGATTAAAACATTTCTTCAGCATCGTTGAATTTATGTAAATCCCACAAACAAATTCACCATATCGTAGTAAAAATGAGTAACACGGCTGCGCACATCACAAAAAAATGGGAATTTTATTGAGGCAACTAAAACATGCGTTGTGATTTAACACATATTGATTATAAAAATACTTTAAAATACCTAAAGTACACATCGAATGATTTTTGACCCAATAACCCAACAACAAAACTTACATTTACAGGACAACCCACTTTAATAAAATCAATCATTCGATGTACAGTGCGTTTCAAAATAAAGTGTTGCTAATAAAACTCACAAAAGAAGGTATAGTAATGAATTATATATATTTTCTGAAAGGTTGTGCAAATATCTTTTTCGTATTATTATCAATACTTTGTCCAGTCTCCGTTGTTGACAATAATAGCTCGGCATCTTTTGTTACAAATTTGGCTTATTTTTGAGTGTACTCCAAAGAAACCCCTCTCGAAATCCTTTTTAATGCCAAAATGAACTGTTTTGTTGTTGATATTCGTTTTCCTCTAAGCTTTTGCTTCATTGAGGACCAAACATTTTTGAATGGGTTTGCATCTGGACTTTGAGATGGCCAATTTAGTGTTTCCACATCAAATTTTCTGTAGCCCATTTCAGACGATTTTCCACATGTTTACACCCAATCGCGTTTTCGACATGGTACTTCAATGAAGAATGCCCGATTTCAGAAGCCTGCGTCGGATAGTGGCCGTTGAAAAAAAAAACTATAATATAAAAACAAACATCGAAATATAAAATATTTTTAGATAAACACCTATAATTCTATATGATTTTGTCAGAAATCGTTCGATAGCAAATTACTTGCATAACTTTCCTTTCATATAATTCAGTTCAGTTCAGTTTGCAAGGCCAGTTAGAATGAAAAGCTCTGCGCAGAAATGACAAAAGCTAATCGAAATTGTTGGCTTCCAAACATTACCGAACCACTTTCCGTGGCTGTGGTAATCATCTAAGCAAACATCGCTATCGCTTTATGTGAGAACAACAGCAGCTGCACTAAGCTTTTCAATGGCGCTGGAAGACTAATCGTTCGGCCGTAGGGTTGCCAACGCACATATCAAACGCATAATTACGACTCACGATAAGCAGCTGCGATCGCGTGAACTTCAGCCATAATTAAAGGCAAATGAACTTTGCAAACATTGTGCGCATTTTTCGGTTTCGATGTTTGAACTCGTTGGGTGCTTCCTGAACGTTGGCGCAACTGCAACCCGATCCTTCCAGTCGGGCAGGCATTCACCTTAATGCACGCAACGCCGGAGGGCTATAAAAATGTGCAAGCAGCTGTTGTTGATGGCAGGGAACGGCAACGGCAGCAGCTGTTGTTCGCCGCCTCGCCTTCTCGCGCCGCGCTGATTGCGGCCTTTCAGGCTGGCTCCCTATGCGTTGTGGATGTGCGCCGCTTAGGCGCTCACCTGAGAGAGCATCATTCACCTTTGGCGACACACCGGGCCGGGCAGAGGTGCGTGGAGCGCGGCCGTTGTCACTCGTTTCATGTCGGCTATCTCGATTGTCTTGAGACGCGGCCAGAGCTCCAGCGACGGCGACAGCTGCTGTGCCCGATCAGTTACGTGGTGTCTAACGTGGCTGGCGGTCGATCGACGCCGGTTGTTGAATGTGCGCTGGGCTGGACTGAACGAGCAGAGCGAACAAGAAACACGAATTTCCATAGCGGGCAATTCGAGTGCGGATTTTGCTTAAGGCCGTCGAGCGCGGCACCGCGTGAATGTTGCATGTTTCGCGTACGGCGCGGGTTCACTGACAACGCTAATAAAACACACTGATAGCCATAATAATAGCAACAACAAAAGCAGCAGCAACTGCTACTGCTATTGCCAGTGCTGGTGCTGCCCACTGGTTGGTTAATGGTTGATGGCCGCATCGTTATTAATCGACAACTGAGATCGGCGCAATCGATTTTGCACTGCGGTCATTTGTGCGCAACATAAAACAACAACAACAACGACAACAACACGACTAGCACACAACACAGGCTGCCAGCTGCGTTTCTAAAAGGTGAATAAGTTTAGTTGTTGTTATTGTCGGCAAACGTGTTGCCCGCAGGGAGTGGCAGTTGCGGCTGCGCAGCATGCAGTGACTTACTTCACTGCAACAGCAACAGAAACCAAAACACCACCAACAACAACAACAAACAATGAGCAACTGTGCTAGTGGATTTAAAAACCATGCGAATTTTTCAATTTTCGATTTTTAGCACTTTTTCATAATTTTTTTTTAATCTTTTTAGATAGTTTTAATGTTTTAGTTTGTGTTTTTATTTTGGAAATCATGGTGAACTGGTTTCGATCGATCGCTTCGCTTCGCACTCAACCAGCGACAATTCGCCACTTCGCCAATTGCGCGTTGCAAGCGAATTTCATTCGGTTTCATTTCTTCATGTTGCTGGTCGCTGCGCTCCGATGTCGAAGTCGAAGCGATGATCTGCGCATTAGTCTCACCTCCCATACCAAAATTCATCCGCACAACAAAAACAACAGTGAAATCAAATAAACGTAAAAAAAGCAAATCGAGCACAACGCACACGACAAATAACGAACAACAAAAAATAGTGGAAAATTTTCGAGCATGTGTTAAAAAAGAGTAACAATTTTTCAGCAAAACGTGAATAAAAGCCATAAAAGGCGTAAAAATAATAAAATAGTGCCAAAATGTATAGAAAGGTGCGAAGATCGGAGCGGAGCAGCGCCGGTCGGCGCCGCCGCGCCCGCATCGCTGCGCAGCGGACGAGCGAAAAAGGTAGCGAACGAGGACGGCCACTTAATTGCACATTCGCCGCCCTCTCGCGGTCAATGTGCGCACACATTGTTCGCACCCCAAACGCAACCAGCCAACAATTTCAGCATTCGACTACACAATGTGAAGAAAAGAACAAAGTTCAAAGTCAAAAACAATGCAAACAACGAACAAAAAGAACAACGACCAGTGAACAGCGACCAAAAACACAAAATGATTTAGCACCGCCAAAAGTTTGTCGCATTCAAATGGTTTTAATTGAAAGAATTCGCTCTAATTCAATCTGGCTCGGTTGCTGTGCAGTTAATGAAATTTGTGACATAAATTGTAATCATTAACGAAACAAGATAAAAAACAACTCACATTTCACATGACAGTCTGACAGTGCGGCTGCTGAGCTGGTGGGCTGGCGCTCACTGCACAGCGTCTGTGCCTTGTGACGTTCTGATTGTTGTTGTTGTTGTTGTGTGCGCTAGTTGATGCTTTTTTATGAGCTACTTGTGTGAACATAGAACGCGAAATGCGTGTAGAGTTGCTAGGCCGCACTGAATTGCTGGAATAACTGGAATAAGAATACGAATACGAATTAATGTGATTAAATGAATTGTATTATTATTATTTATTTATTATTTTTTCGCAAACTACTAAGGTGCTGCACATTAAATTTTTACCATGAGTCATGAATCAAATACTGCCGTGGCTCAATTAAAACAAAGTATATTTTTATACAACGAATTTAAATTTTACAAATTTTTTTGTGTTAATAGGTCATATCAGATGTATGTAAGGTCAAAAATACAAATATAAATTACTCATTTCATATATACATATATATCATTTCCTAGTTAAAACACTAACAGATCTGTAACAAATTTCATTGCGACGAAAGAACGGATGTACCTCAGTAAATCGATTATTCTGCTGATTGTGATCAAGTGTGAGCCAAAGAATCCATATCTCTCAGAAAACCATTACTACACTTATGCACTCAACGATAAACAGTTTTCAAGTCAGTTTAGGTTAGGTTTTGTAAGCTGGAAGGTCAAGTCGACCACAAGTAGAGCCTGTTGGGTCCACAGCGGTATCAGATAGAATCCCCCAGCGTTGTGAATCGTTGTACTAATAATAGGAAAGAATGCGAGTGACCTACTTACTACTTGAGGCTATGCATTGAAATACCATCCAGCTTAAAAAAGTTGACATGTCTGTATTATTAAAATTTGTCTTTTAACTCTATCATACTATTAGCGCTTATTGTTACTATTACCTTCTGAACCTGCATAAAATAAAAAAAAAACCATTGAAGTATGATATTTCTTTTACTTTTCTAACTTTAACCAGTTTTGTATTAGTAGAAGTGTGCTGTGAAAATTTTGTTTCCATACACAAAAATAATTCCAATCATTTATTCAAAGCGATATTTGCTGATTTTCCTACCAGTCTTAATTATTTCATTTTGTTCCAATGATAGCATTAATTCGAAAAAATAAAGTTTACAATAAATGGAGACTTTACCGGCTGCTTGTTTCGACGTATTACAGCTGTGCGTGTTTTCCACTCTGATATAAACGAACATTAGTCACACAACTATATATTGGCCTTTTTCAGAGACAATAACAAAGCACAATGTAAGCATTGTGCAGTCGCATTCTTGATCTCCTACTATAGATTGCATATTATTCAGCTGTCTAAGATTACACAAAGAATTTGCGTTTCAAAATAATCTTACAGACTTGAAATTACTTGATATTTTTCATCTTAATTTAAAAAAACAAAAATTATTGCACACAAGAGTCACAACTCAAAATGTTTTTTTTTCTAAAAAAAATTTTCTAAAATCAATCTTTTTTCCACAAATCAATTCACGATTCAGATCTCAAACTACTTTCAAAATTTTATTTCTATCACTATCTTCTTTAACTAAAAAATTACTACACGTCTGTTTTTATGTTAATTGCGTTACTTCTGCAGTATCAAAAGTTGTTTGCCACTCCTGAAAATTTGAGATTTTTGAATTGTGACTCTTTTGTACTTAGTGTGCGATATATTGAACTATGTGAATTCTGATTTTAATCAAATTGATTATTTTTATCTTAATTTGCAAAAAACAAATATCAAATAATGGGTTATCTGGAATTTGAGATATGGATCCAAAAATGCATTGATTGAAATAATAATAAAAAATTTGGTAAAGGATTTTTATGTAATATTAAAACGAAATGATAACGATCGATAATTATATTTTTTTATCAAAGCCCTAATGATCAGTAACTGATTTAACTTTTTGGTGGAAAACGCAATCACTCTTTGCTCTTTCAGATATGATCAAAAATCCAATATTCAAGAATTTCCCAAAATTCTGATGATCAGTGGCGGATTCAGGGGGGTTTGGGGGTTGAACCCCCCCGAAATATTAGGATCGACTTTAAAACTACATACAAATTAAAAGGCATTTTATGAATATTAAAGAATTACTTTTTGAAACCCCCTCCCAAAATAGTTTTCTGAATCCGCCCCTGCTGATGATCAGTGAGTGATTTAGCTTCTTTGTTTAAAATATTATCAATAGTTGTATATTATTTTTTATTTAACTTTTTATTTAACTTCTTAGCAAAAACACAAACAGTGATTGTTTTCAAATTTGATTGAAATTCTATTAATCAAGAATTGATTCTTATTTTAAATTGAAATTGTGATGATCAATGATTGATTTAACTTTTTGGCGAAACAAATTAAGAAATATCAATTTTAGGTTTTGAAAGAAAAATATTGGTCAATGATTTATTTCACTTTTTGGCGAAAAAAAACAAGAAAGATTGATTTTTATTTTTGATTGAAAATATAAGAATCAATGGTCAAATCAAACTACTGCTTAACGGTTGATTTGAGTTCTTGTTCAAAAAAGGTATTATTTTTATTAATCGGGAACGATAAATCATGAACATTTTTTATCGCTACACTAACAATCATTGATTTTTTAACTCTTTTATTGTAAATTACTCCCACTTGTTTTTATTTGTCGTTGATATAACAACAATCAATCATATTTATATTCTTTGGTCCAGAAATAATAACCATTACTAATAATGTTTTCATTTTTAACAAAACAAAATATAGATGTGTTAATTTTTATTTGATTTGCATTTTTGGTTGATTTTTATCGATTTTTTACTACTTTTATTTACTTTACTTTTATTTGAATTACTTGAATTTATAACTTTCAATAATTTCTGTGTTTGTAAATATTTATGTGTTTTAAATGAAACCTCCTGAAAATCTTTTAAACAACACTTTCTTTGGTGACCTGTAAAAGACAATTACAAAATATTATTTCGAGTAAAAATCTTTGCTGGTCTGTTGGGAAAAAATATTGAAAATCCCTCATCTGAATATCGCATCCCTCATATGTTTATTACAATTTAATATCCGCATCACACAATTAAATCAATTATAATCGAATATACAATCCGGCACTAAAGCGATTACTTTTAACTATTTTCCCAATGGTATTTAAAAAAAGCCACAAGTGTGTGAGTGACTCGTGCGTACTTAATGACGATTTAATTGCCCCGGCATTAACTAACCACACAGTTTAATTGATTGATTGCATCGGTCGAAGCCGCATCGATTGTCACAATTCGAGCTAAGACCCACCTAACGCCGGCACAAAGCCATTCCAAGTCGCTTAATGCCGTTTTATTACGCGCACTTATTCCATTTTCCAATGTGTCGCTTGCAATTTAAAGCAAATTTTAATTCCGGCAGGGCTCGCTCTGGTCATATGGCACTTGGAATGGCTTTGGCGGCGCACCAGAAGTGGTAAAGACGTATTAGCGGTGATTGCGCGCGCCGTGTTTGCCGACGCTGATAACGGACGCGTCGGTGGTCACAACAGAACCACTAATAATCATAAACGGCAACAATAAACGTCAACAGTCAACGTTTAAGCTCCATTATCGGCGAGCGGACTTAAATTAACACAAACACAAACTGCACCCGCGCACAGCCGCTTGCGTCGAATGTCGAGTCGTGTGGTCGGCCACTGTGGGCCGTGTGCGGTGATTGCTTTGCTTTTTAATGCCTTGTCAAGTATTCGGCATTAAAAGAACATCAATTTGTGGCGCATTTTTTGTCCAGATGCCACTTGTTGAAAATGCTGAAAATATTGAAGAACAACGCCCCTTTTGTTGGTGTCACTGCGGCTGTTACGTGCATTGTGCTTAGTTGTTTATGTTGTTGCTGTTGGCGTTGCTGCGGTGACGATTGCTGAACTTGTGATTGCGTTCTTACACATTGTTTGCAGTTCAGACCGCATTTGTGCCAATGTGTGACGACGAACGGCCGACGGTCACACTTTGGCGTCCACCAGATAAAAGCGCACGAGATTTATTAGTGTTTGTTGTTTCTTTTTTTAAGGCCACCACTATTTACCTATGATTTAATTAATTAACTTTAAGTTTAAAGCTGTGTAAATGAAATAAGCATTGAACAAATACGCGAACGCGTAGCGAGACGTAAGCAAGTCGTCATTGCGGCCGCCCATACGGTCGTGTGAACTGGCAATAAGTACAAAAGCAACAACAAAAACTAAAGCATAACCACTTTAAATGAAGGCAGGCCACTTTTTCGGGTGATTCAAATATTTGTGTACCTTTGTGGAAATGTACCGGGAATCTGCGCTAAACATTGACCCATGTTTTTGATTATATTGGCAATTCTCTTTAGAAAATAAAATTGAAAAATCTAAAAATAATTTGCAGACAAAAGAGAGCAGCAACGAAAAAATATCCGCAAGCGCGTTAGCTACATATAATGCTCAACTTAATGACGTCAATTAGGGTAGTCGCATTCAGTCAGTCACAACAAAAACAACAAACAAATAAAAATAAACAATCAAACAAGCAAAAAGCGTATAAATGTGTGTATATAAAAACGCATATGAGTAGAATAGCAGCAGGAGAGCAAATCCAAATAAATATGTGAACAAAATAAAAAGCAAAACATGGTAACCCAACTTGGGAAGGTTAGGTTAGAGTAGCAGCTCAGGACAATGATATGAGTCAGTTTTAACACATTGTGATGCCACAAAAGAACAAAAGGCCCTTAACTATGCACCAATCACGGGTCATGACAACTAAATAAATAAATAAATAATAATAATAAATATATAAATAATAATAATAAATAAATAATAATAAATAAATTGACTCTTCAAGAAAATCAGAAATTACAGAGTCTGACCGAGCAATATTGTTGCGCTAAAGTCCGAAGTCCATAAACTGATTTTTCTTTAACTATTTTTATTCTTTATTCAAACTTGAATCTGAGCCTTCAAAAAAAACTATGCAGCTTAGAAAGTAGTCAGTAATCAAGCAGACTAGCTCTCTAAAATCTCTTTTCCCGAGCCTTTAGACAAACTATGCAGATGTATCTGTTATGTCAATGCTTTTGGGGACTTGAGTCCCTTAGATAGTGACCTATCACCAAGCAGACTGACTGTCTGCTGACAGTCTCTTTTACCTAAGACTGTTATTGGATCAGATCGTACTGCTGCTTGTGAGCTAAGGAAATCCATTACACAGCACAACAAAAAACACTTTTTTTCTGTTGCATGGAGTTTTTCTACTGTTTCTTACTAATTTGGGTGCGCTGATTTCGAATCTATCCTCAGATTTTTTCTAGCAGCTCTAGTTAGTGAGATATAGGTACCGTGTCATTTTTTTACTGTTTTCTCTACTTTTTCCATATTTTTGATCGTAATTTCTAAACCAAAACACCGATTGACATGATTTTCACCTTATCGCATTAACAACACCGCACGGCTGCTTTTTCGCTTTTTCCATTTATTTTTATAAGTTTTAAAATGCCGCGGTAATTGGACCTCAAAGTCGGAAAATATGGAATTTAAAGCGTTTTCTTTGATGGTCAAAAACATACACATTTTTTTTAAACAATTAACGAGTTAGGTGTATAATGAAAGTTGACTTATCATGCAATACAACACAGGCAAATTATTTGGCGGAATACACATTCGCATCGAAATAATAGCAAAAATGTGCCATAGCCATTTTCATCACATTTCATATTTTTTCCTTAAAAAATTAGGGGCCTGAAAATATGCAAAGTTTTTAATTTTTTTTGTTTCGAGCAATTCAAAATTTTGTTGTTTTTTGCTTGTATTTCAGACTATAAATGGAACATATAAAAGAGCATAAATAAAATTGATTAATGTCAGAAAAGATGGCGTGAAATGTTGTAAGTACAATGATATCAAAAAATCATGTCGATAGGATTATTGGTTCAGAAATTATAGTCGAAAACGAGAAAAAAGCCGAGGAAAATTCGAAAAAGTGGCACGCCCATTTTTTGCGAAAACTAGAGCTGTTACATAAAAACGGAGTATGGTTTTGAAAACAGCGTGGAAAAACGATTCAGATTAATGTAAAAAACTCCATGCAACAGATATGCTGTTGTGCAGTGTTATGAATCAAAAAGCGCTAGGCAAGTATCAGGGCCTATTTTAACCAAAGAGTCAAACTCTTGTTAACGATGACTCGAAACATCATACTTGTACTAAAGTCAAAGTTTAAAGTAAAATACGGTCCCACTGGCTGAGTGCTATAAAATACCTTTGGCTCGCTGGATCGCCGCCAACGCCCACATCAACCGACGTCAAAGTGTCTTTTGCAGAATCGGGCTGCCCTGAAAATAAATGCCGCCAGTCATTTTTTAACAAATTATATTTTTAATCAAATTAATTTACATTTTCCGTAATGATTCCATTCGTTTGCATGGCTATTGCAGTTACGCCACGCAATTTTCAATTTGCCAGATGCACATTTACTGCAAATTAGCAAAAAGCACTGCTAACATTGTGCTGCTGCTGTCTGTTTATATCTGCGTGTGCGTGCTGATAGTTTGCAAATAGTGCGAAATCGCTTTGCAAATATGCAAATTTAATTGAACCATATTTAGTGCACACTGTAGCAGCCGCACTGAACCATAGCGGCAACAACAGCAACACTAACAGCAACATCAGTCGCAACAGCGAGAGAGCGCGCACGCAAAAAAGTCCACAATTTGCAGTCGTTCAGCAAGCGTCATTAGGCAAATTTCCATTTGCCGCAGCCACAGCCACAGCCACAGAAATTGTGTTAAATCGTGCCTCAAATCACCGCTTTGCGGTATGTGGCAGCAACCAGCAACCAACAGCCAGCTGGTGGCCAACGCAGTATCGCCAAGCACACCGCCGAAGTGCCGCCGCAACTACACTAACCAACAACAACTGCGGCACTTTACGCTCAAGCCGACATGGCAATAAAATTGATTTGCATAAAGCATGGCAACGTTGGCAGCGATGCAGCCGCAGGCAGCAGGCAGCAGCCGGCAGAGCGGAAATTGCACAAGTGGAAAATATAATCAACGCATTTAAGCGTAACGACAATTTTGCGCTGCGCACACACCGCGGCGTATACGCAACCTGCAATTCTCAGAAGCGCACACAACACAACAACCGCTGCGTCTTGCACTGCGCAGCGATGATCTCTTCGCACTTTTCATCTCGCATTCGGCACGATGCGCTGTGTGTGTTTGCTGCAGTTCGCTTTTTTCGCTCTGTGAGCGATTGGCAAACTGCAACGAAATGTCACTTACGTTTGCGGCATGCGGACGCGCATAAACATGCAATGCGTAGTCACACAACGCCGCACCTGCCGTCACTCGCGGCACACAGCGTCAGCGACGATTGGCGACTTGCGGACGTGTTCCACTTGAGTGCGGCGTTATGGCGCATTTAGTTCATTTTTGTGCAACATGCAACGCAGCCAGACAGGGTTCGTGCAGTATTTTCTAGCCACGGCTTGCACAATGCCATTCAGTGCTTTGAGTGTGCCGCAGCCGCAATTTAATTCCAGTTGTTGTCTGACGTTTTCTTATGTGGGCCATGCGGTGATCGTCGTTGTCGTGTGCAATGTTTATGACCAATGAATCTTTTACGTTTTGTAAATACAAAAATGATAGCAATTTTAGCTCGGAAGCGCATTGGCTGTTTATTCCGAAATAAGACATTACACATTTATCGCCATCAAGAAAACAACAGTTTAAGGTCACTTTACTAGAATCTAATTGCATGAAACTGTAAGAACATTTTGAAGTACCTGCTTATGAAATTTGGTAAAAAAAAAATGGCATCTACTTAAATTGGTAAAATGTAAATTACTACTACTAGGCCCACTTCGATGCTCGATTAAAAGCATTTTTTTGCGAATTTATTTGATACCTAAATAAAAGTGTACACCGTGCGACAAAAATTAAAAAAATTGTTCACCCCGGAAAAAATCCCTATGGGCGTGAAACTAGACGTGTCACGTGTCAAAATTTCATTATTCTCGCTTCATTGATTTTGTATCTATTTATTATTTAAAATACTGATACGCAAATAAATTAGAATGTTTGTACTTCATTAGACTTGCAGCTTCTGCCTTTTTTTTAATAACTTTCGAACCAATAAAGTTAGAGCAATGAAATTTTGACACGTGATCAAGGAGATTTTGGGTTCTAACATACTTACTTTTCAAGAAAATTCGTTAAAAATGTTTAAGGATATAAAGGATTAAAATTTTCAAAGGACCGTTTTCATATCCAGTTTTTACAAATAGATAAAAAATCAATTTTATTTGAATTCTTGAGCCTTTCCTCTTTCATTTGATATACATATTGCCATATTCTAACGAGGTTAAGTATTTTTTACATTTTTTTTATTTTTTATCCCCTTCAAAATTTTGAAGTCCTTTTAAAAGGACAAAGGATGTAGAAATTAAAAACTGAGTACGCAGTATTACTATATTTGGTCTCTAGTTTCACGCACATATGGATTTTTCCCAGTGTGAAAAATGCTGTCGCACGGTGTTATATATGTACATTAATCCACTAAATATATTTGGCGTAGGCAAGTTAAGTTTTTTATGTGAACAGGACTTCTTGCCGAAAAACTATATTCTTAACTTGACTTGACTGGTAGTTACAACTTTGTCAAGCATAGGAAAAGGTCAGTTGAACCCATCGAGTGAATTTTTTCAAAGTTATCATTCTGTCATTAAAATCACAGTGCTCTCAATTGTGTGATTAACGCTACGCTTTTCTGATTACATACCATCAAATTTGTGTAATTATGACTCTTAACAACCCGTAAAATCATATCCACAAAACAAATATATATACAAGAACAACAATAACATTGTTTGATTTTTGTATTGCAAACTTTTGTAGTATATTTTTGTATTATATATTTTTCTATAAAAAATAACAGTATTTAATTAAATAATATGTTGAATTCATATATAAATTTGTTTAAAAAAATGTTTAGTAAAATTTTAACATTAACTAGCAACGAGTTATCCACTATCAGCTGCAATTTATGCACACGCCTTTTCTTCCCGGTGTTCGTGCTATCTTTAGTTGTTTATTTTTTATTTCTATTTTGTTGTTGTTGTTTGGTACCAATTGTCCTCAAACGCTGTTGACATTCGCTGCGCAGGTGTCCAATACCCAGCAAACTATGTCACGCAATTCGAGCCAAGCTGAATTTGACTGGCTGACTTGCTGCTTTGGTTTGCTGGTCGACGCATCCGCCCACCTGTGCCCGCTTAACGCACCCAACTCAACAGCTGCCACAACATTTCAGGCCAAAACTGTTGACTTGATTTTCATTGCGCTGTTTACCTGTTTTTTTCCTCTCCCGTTCTGTTCTGTTCTATCATTTTGCCAACAGTAAATGCCTTTTTCACAAATTGTACAAATGTATGTGTTTTCATGTTGAATGTTGTTGTTGCAATGTGCAAGCAACCCTTTTGCAAATAGTATTCAAATTCCGTTTTTTGCGGCCGTGAGGTGTGTGTGCATTGGTTGTTGTTGTTGTTTAATTTTGTTTGTTTTTCCCCCTTTGCATTTACTCTAATCGACCGCGCAAAAAGGCCTAAAGATACGACATACTTACATACAACAACACGCAAAAAAATTACTAGAATAGAACGAAAATAAAATATAACAAAACCGACGACGCACACAAATAACATCTGAAAATTGCGGACAGACAGCGCGATATTATCTTATCTTGATGTTAATTGGTTTCCATACCGACGCCAACCACCAACCAACCAGCCAGGCACCGGCCGACCGGCCAACCAGCCAGCCAGCCAAGCTACACCAGTAGACCAGCCATTGTGCGTTTGTGCGCGCGTTGTGCTTCTGTGGCTCTTAGTGCCATTACTGTTGTTGTTATTGTGCTGGTTGTTTCGTGTATTTGGCGTTGGTTTTTTTTTTTCACTACATAGTTCAGAATCCGTGCGAGACTTTTCAGCTGGCACTTTCGATGCGGCACAGTGTGGCAGTGTGCTACGGCAATTCAACTGGTGATTTTGCCGATGGCGGCCAGTTCGGTTTCAGTGGGCCTAAACGCAATTCACACTTCTGTGAGTGCAAATGTCGGCGAGAGTGAAACTGTGCGCGAAAGTAAATTAATTGAAAGTTGAACGAAAGCAAAGTTGGGAATTTGCATAAAACAAATCAAGTACGACTAATTCTAGGCAACTACATAAATTAATAAATGAGTAAAATGTTGTGAACAACGGTTAAACGTTTCAAGAATTTCGCCAACACAACATATGCCAAAAGTCGAATTATGTATTGAATGAAATATTACAAAATCAAAGAAGTTTTCAATTTTGTGTTTGAATTCTGTTGACTTTGGGCAGAACAACTCCAAATTGGCGCTTAAATGCGGTTCAAAAACACTTGTCGCATCTTTGGCATTGCTGGTTATGATTTAAAGAAAACAACTACAAGTAAACAAATGAACAAAAAATACACAAATTAAATTTATAAAATAAACATTTAACAAGTGGTGGCGCAACAAGTGATGTACTGTGGCACAAGCGGCGGCATGTACTTCAAAAGGCACAGTAAGTACCCGGAGCGGTTCGGCAGCAGCGCTGCTCGTACGGCGCTCTGCCGGCTAACAGCTTTGCGCGTCGCATGTCGCTCAATTGCCACCGCGATTCGCATCCTTCCTGCCGTAGTGGCGCATTGGCAAAACGCCTGCCGGCCTGTCTATCTGCCATCCTTGTTTCAGCGTGCTTTTCGCTGTGTGCTCGTCGGCCACATGCGCCCTCGCATTCTGTGCCTTTTCGCTCTTATCTAAACAATTTATTGATTTTTATTTAGATTACGACTCCAAGTAAGATAAGGTACCTGTAGCTATCATCATTTTTCTCATCATCATCTTCATCATTATCATCATTTTCATCATCATCATCAGCCTTATTACCAGCCTTTATGCATAAATGTGCATATCAAGTCTGTATGTGAATATTTGTATACATTATATACTTACAAAATATATTTTTTCTAATAAAGTTGAAAAATAATTTCAGTTGTCATTGGCATTGTTCTTATGAAATTTACCGCAGCAATTAATTTCCTATCACCTTGGCGGTGACAATTTTTAGTCAAAAATTCATCAAAATTTGTTTCATTATGAAAGTCTGCAGTTGTTTTGTATGTCTTCTTTTTACTACGGAAATGTTTACGGCCCTCACGTTTCAGTTCCAGCTAGCAACCAAAATGATTGACAACACTGATTGACTTTCACTTAAAATGCACTCGAGTTCAATTTGCCATATCGCGTGTTGCGGTCTGATGTGATGCGATATGATGCGATGCGATGCGATGTGAAGTGAAATGAAGTGCTATGCTATGTTGGGCTGGGCTGGGCTCTTGTCGTTTTTCTCAACAAGCAGACGTTGATTGTTGTGATTGTAGTTTGTTGTTGTTATGGTTATGGCATTGTTATCACCTGGGAATCTGGCCATGCCACCAGATGCTACTTTTTGAGTCACTGCGCAAATTTGCGCGAATTGCGGCAATATGAATTACTGGACAACAATTTGCGCTTAACTGATAGCAAGACACCGAAATTTTAATGAGTTATCATGCGTTTGTGCTTAGATAATGTCATATCAGCAGTTGAAACAAGGTGTACCATAGTTTGACGAATGCTGGTCTGAGTTAAAACATTAAACGCCCTTGTTTCAAATTTACTTGTTTTTATTCAAAAAATATATGTAAGAGGCATTGTCTGTTAATGGCAAAAAGTCAATAGGAATGTTAGGTATATGGATTGAACGATGTCTGCACGCACGCTTGGCAACCAAAAGAATCACGTTGAAGCTATAAAGCATTGGTTAGACGCACTTAAGCCTATGTGGCCCGATGTGATACCACAAATTTCACCCAATTGCATACAAAAATATCGTAAGCGTTTCTTGGCAAATTTTTGCTACGGATAATGAAATATCTGCTTTATGCAGATATAAAATCATACAATGAAGTCAACTGGCTATCCAGACATTTCTAAAAAAAATTTGTATAAATTGAAATTGAGGCAAAGAGGCACAGAGGTTGGAATGAATGTCGAACGTGGAGCGTTGCCTGCCTTAGTAAAGCAATTTTTTAATAATAATTCGAAATTCGACAAAATAAAATATTATGTCATGCCACAAATCCCAATCTGCTAGGCCATAACGGAATATATAATAATATTATATATTATTTACATTCATTCACAAAGAATTCGGTGTCGTTCCTTTCCAATTACTTTTCGCCCTCGCAAATCTTGACGCTGTTCATTGCGTGTTTACTTCTTATTCTCTTGTTTACCTCCACATATCTCTATCGGCATTCATTCACGTGAATTTATCATTGACGGCAACTGAAAAATGGTTGTCTTGGCTTTTATTGCGTGCGACAGCTGCTTCAGGGTTAACACATCAATGTTGGTGCATATGTAAAGTGTACGGAATAGATCTGTACACGTTTGTCAAGTGGCGAGAGGGTATCTTCAATTTATTGACATCATATTTCACCACGTGTCCAACAGCGTTGCATTGCTTACGTGCTCGTGAATATTTCAAGGGACCTGCAAAGGGCAACTGGCTGGCAGCTGAAGGCATTTGAACGCATTTATAGGTGTTTTAGAGCCATAAATTGTCAATGGCTCGTTGAACAACGTTGGCTATGTTATGTCATAGAGTTTAAAGTTGCAGCAACTCAAATTGAGACGTTGCAAAGTCTAACTAAATCCTGTTATTCACAACTTTCAAGAAGCATACAAAATAAATTATTTCATGGCTTTAAATTATCTCAGCTAACTCTTAAGATATTATAAAAGGCCCAGTTTGTCTGTCGTCTTTTTATAATTTCTTCTTATTCTGAATTTAAAAAACGCAATTTTGGGTTTTAAGGGTTCAAACCCTCCCAAAATCTGTTTGTTACAAAAATAGCGGGTTTGTAAGGAAGTTGCCATTAGGTTCAGAATTTTAAAGCAATCGTTTCAAGCATAAACATCTAGTTTTCGCCATAGTATACTATGGTTTTCGCATTTTACAAAAAATACAGGTAGAACCGCTGTCAAATTTTTTGACACTAAACGTGTTTATTAACGTTTTTTGTATTCGTAAAAAGCTTGAGTCGTGATGCCACTTCGATATAATATTAAATTTGAGATATTTAAGGTTCTAAGAATTTTAAGATTTTTTTTTAAATAAACGCGGAATAGACCTTTCTCTGAGACTAACATATTTTGGACGAAAGTATAAAAATATTAATGCGAATTCAAAGCAAATAACACTACTCGACAAAAAATGGGTTCATCGCGTGCTCCTAAAAACAAAAGTATTTTTTAGACTAATCTTCGGCTGCTGAACTCGAAACTGAAATTCAAAAAATTTTCTTAAGAAGCGAAAATTTAGTTAAGAGGAGACAATTTTCCTCTTTCATTTGATACCCTTCTTCATCATTGCACAATCGCAAATATTTAAAAAAATATTTGAAATGTGTATGTCCTTAAAATTTTAAAGTCCTTTAAAAAGGTTTTTGGGTCAGAAAATGAAAAACTGACTATGCCAGGATATTATATATGACCTCTAGTTTTATGTCTATATCAACATTAAGATGGGTCTCGGAAAAATTAAAAAACGGTGTAATAAATTAAAAGTTGGTGTTTTCACTCCGTGCATCATAACTTTGTCATTTTTCTTTCAATTCTATTGATGTTAGGCTTAATATTTGTCAGAATAATATATCTTTCATCTTAGATTTTAAAACCAGAGGAGATAATTTATTTTATCTATAAAAAAACGATTCGAAAATGTGTAATTTTTGAAAATGGTCAAAAATTCAATTTTTTTCCACTTTCATCGTCAGTAACTTCCCCAAATCTCATCTGATTTGGACAATCGATATATCGTTGGAAAGGTTAATTAATTGCCTTCTGAACGACGGTCCACTTGTGTTTGTCGGATGGTTGGTCTACGAGATTTGTGCTCATAACTAAAATAAGAGGGGAAAAACGTGTTTTTCGAAGATTTTTCGAAAACGCTTCTTAAGAAAATTTTTTGATTTTCAGTTTCGCATTCAGCAGCCGAAGATTATTCTAAAAAATACTTTTGTTTATAGGAGCATTTTTCGTGTCGAGTAGTGTAATTCATTGCAGTATTAAAAAAAATTTTCAATAGATTTTCTAACAGCAGTACGGTAGCACGTTTTCAAAGGAGAACGCCAAAAAATCGTTTAGTACTTGGTGGCTGAGAAGAAGCATTGATAAATAGTGATGCCATCGTTTCGGAATGCTTTCAAACAGCTGATATCTTCCGGTGACCTAAAAGTCTCTGGTTTTCACAAAATGCAATAAATGTCCCTTTCTTGGTTGGCCATTATCATCAGCTCCTTTCAACAATATCTTGCATTTTTTACCTCACTGTAATAATCAAAGTCAATAGTTTTGAAAATAACAACTTACTTGACTTGATGAAAAAGTCTAATATTTCTAATATAAGTCTAATATATTAATATTTATATTTTTGCAGTTCATATGCAATGTTGAATATATTCATATTGTAATAGTAATGAAAAAGTCTCAATCGAATAAGCACAAACAATATAATGCAGTAAAAAGTAGATTTAAGTTCAACCAAACCCAAATATTCATTCAATTCTGGACTGTCAGCTGGCGAAAGCCGAACACTCGTTGTCAGCTTCATTTCTGCCTGTTCCTTTTTCGATATTGCCAAAGCTCGACATTCAGTCAAATACCTCATCTTCAGTTCTACAACACCCGCTGCTCGACGTCATCTTGTAATCGGAGCAGCAATGGCACCGCCAGCCCTGCTCGCCGTGCCACATGGTCCCCAACTAAGAGCCGAATCTAGCTATTTACAACCATGCCCTGCAACAAGTTTCATTGGATATCGTGAAATATAAACACCAAATGCCAAAGTATCATGAGAAAAGTCAGAAGGGAGAAAAATCAAAAGTCGACAAATATTTTTCCCTCAATGATGCAAACTGAAGGCATTTAAATGTCACAACAAAATCGGAAAAAGGAAAGGTACAGATACAATAAGTCGAAATCACGCACGCGAGGTAAAATATCAACAATAACCGGAACATGACCAAAGTCTGGAATATAACTATAACGATTTTTTCTAATCATTTCCGACTTCCAACGCGCAACTGTTGCATTCGCAAAATTAAAACACACAAATTGAATATAATTTTCAAATTAAAAAATGCACAAATGTTGCAAAAAACGGCTCCAATAACGCAACCCCACCGATGTCTTCCTGCGGCCGCATGCAGCAGCGAGTAGGAATGCGACTAGCGAAGGTTCACGCGAGAGATCGAGCCAGTCGGCGCAACCGAATTCGGCATATCTGCAAAAAGCGCAGGCAACGACGACGTCGACGGCGCCATCGACCAAAACGTCGTTAAGTCAGAAATTCGCATCGCTCGGCGAGGACCAGCAACAGCAGCAGGAGCTGGCGGCGTACGCCATGTGTATGCGACCGCCATGCCTGATAGACAGAATGGCGAGTCGAATGCGCGTGACAGGCCACAGCGACAGTCTGCTGAAGGCCGGCGTTGTGCGATTGGCGACAGATCGCGCGGCACGTGCGGTACAAGCCGCCCAAATGCACCAGCAGCGCCGCACATACTCAGGAGAGCAGACCGCCGACATACATCCATCCATCTCCACCCTTCCACCCCTCCTACCGTTCGTCGATAGCACTACCTTTCGTCCCCAAAGTCCTCTCATTCCGAGACGGACGACGGTGCAGGTGGACACCCAGCGGCGACCGAATCCGCGCTTCGACGAATATTACGGTAAGCGATGGGCGGCTATCGGAGCGACAGAGAAAGTGGCGGCGCTGATCTAAAGTTCACGGGCAGTGCACGTTGTAGCTGGTTGGGCCTCTAGACCATCGAACTGTACGAAGAATCATGGGAAAAGTCAGGCATGGAGCATGTGGGCGATGTGTGGTGGGTGTGCGAGTGGTTGGCGCACGTTCAGGGGCGCTTTTTCCGAGTGCGCCGAAAGGTATGCTAACATTGGCCTTGCCTTTCGCCGGGCGCAGATAAGATTTGGTGAATTCGACGCCGCGCTGCACGTGTACCACAGCGCCAACGACACAGCATAGCCACAATTGCGTGCGATCATTCTGCGTTTGATGGCAGTTCAATCACAGCCTCACTTTTTTGGCGACTCTCATTTCTATTTCGATTATTGCCAATTTACACGCATTATAGCCAATAGAGATTGCATTTGTATTTGTTATAGCGACGAGTTTTCTCTAGCTCCCTCTCTCTCTCGCTCTGTGCGCTCCGCTGGCTTATTGTCAAATAACTAATGTCTTCATTGGTCTTTTTGCAGGTACATCTGGTGCATCGGGTACAACAACATCGTCGGGTGCCAAGCCGGAAAAGCGAAAATCATCAATTGTGGTAACACCGGAAGATGAATCAATGGAGGTTAGTATACGTTCGCCCCCCCCGCGCGCCCTTTTCACAGACAAATTTGTGTCCACACACTTTTCAACCACATCCAAATCAACACATCACATCAGTGCTTCAATGTACTTGTACATATGTATGTATGCAGACATTTCATGACTGCAACACACTCTTCGTCCAGTGGAATGCGTTCGATTCGTGCGTAAGCCATGTGACTAATTTTCGCCGTTGACAATGACAGTCGGATTATTATTGATGGGTGCTGCTGCTGCTGCTGTTGTTGGCGATGGCAATTGTAGCGCCTACTTGCAACATTTGATTGAGTGGGTGATTCATCAGCGTACGCGTGTTTTACACACCCCTACATACTTAAATACATAAGTACATATGTACAATAGTTGGATGTAGTGGCGTGGCTTACTTCGGTTCTGAGCTCGCGTTGATGGCCATCGGCTTTGATTTGATTTCGAGTTTTAATGAAAATTTGCCAGCGCAGCCACTCCGAAAATGCACTGCCACACACATGCAGCCAGCTAACCCAATTCCATCGGCCATATAAGGTGAAAATGACGCATTGTCGGTGTGTTCATTTTCGCTGATTTCATTCTTGTGCACTTTGTTGTTTTTGTATTTTTGGTTGTATAAAATAGCAATGACTATTTTGGTAAATCGTGTTATGCCACCGAATCGATAGAGCAACTGTCAAAGTTGTTAAATATTTAGACTCATTGTGCGGGAATAGTCTTTGTTGTGAATGCCGCTAAATTGTTGTTGTTGCTAATATGTATGTAATCTTAACATAACATAGAACAATGTACAACGAAATGTAACGAACATTCAATTTGGCTGACCACATTTGCAGCATTCACTCAACCATGCGAACCGGTGTAAAGTTAATTCGGGGCAAATATTTTATGTCTTTAGTTTTAGTAATTAATCGAATATTTACAAAAACAAAAAGAACAATGTTTTGTTTCATGGGCGCAATTTTTCTGTGCGAAAAGTTTGCCAGAGCAAATTTTTGTTTCTGGAGACGCCACTCCTAGATGCATGAGGTATATTACTTGCAGACATGGGGGTTTTGCACTAAAATTCCACTACCACTACGAGGTCTACGGGACATTTTCCACTACCATTAACCCTTTCGCTATTTTGTTGCCATATGGCAACATGCTACTTTGTGGACGTCTGCATCCTCTATGGTTGAAATTAATAAACTGAATATTTAATTTTAAAGAAGAGAAGTATACACGTTTTTTTAATGGTATATCTTGACATAGTAAAGGAAGAAGAAGCAGAAAAAATTAGAGAATTTTTTAATTTGACGTTTTCTTTCAATTTAGATATGTTTTTTTTAATTTTGGCTGAAGTAAATGAAGAAATATTCAAATTTTTGTTATGCGTAAAAAGTTGTATGTTTAAGTAAATATTACAGCCACAACGATGTGGTTGCTCTCATCGAAAAACACTCTAAAATACAGGGTCCGAGTATAAAAATTAAAAAATTTCCTGGAATGTTGCTAACATAACCACATAGAAGCCTAAGACGTAAAATTTTAAATTTTAACTTTCCCCAGTAAAAACCTGTAGCGAAAGGGTTAAATAAATTTAGTAGTAGCTGAATTTTTTCCACTAATCACCGATCTATATTTTGTGGTAGTGCAATTTGTTTCCACTAATTTTTTTAGTGGTACTTTTTACCACTGTCACTAAATAAAGATCAGTGATTAGTGAAAAAAATGCAGTTATCACTAAATTTATTTAGTGGTAGTGAAAAGCATAGTGCACTATGAATTTAGTGCAAAACCCCCATGTCTGATTACTTGTTATCCTTTTTGAAGGAATCGATCACTTGTATTTACCACAGTCGCTCCTGAGACTCCAAAAGGAATTCACACTAAATATGGGTAGTTGTATAGAGTTACTGGTTTCACTCGATCCAATTATTATTTGGCAAATCCAATGCCTAACCCATGCCTTTCAGTATCCTAAAGTCTTTGAAAGTAGAGGAGATTTGTGTAAGGGAACTGCAACACTACTTCAAATAAATATTCTAATAGATTTTGTGAAACTAAAACAACTAAACAACAAGCACGCATACGTTGGCCACAATTTATACCTCAAAATTTTAGCTAAATGTAAAAATTGATTGATTCCCTAAACCTCACCTGACCGCCATTGATGATTAGCACAAATAATACTCACAATCCAAGTAGTCGACACTCTCCAACAACCACACCTTACCATCTTCTCGGCACTTGTTCGACTTAAATAAATGTGCTAAAAAACCGTGAGAATCTATACGCATGAAATTCTTTGGCAGCGTTGCAAAGTTTTTCCTCGAATTGCTACATGTGCACGACCAGCCTCGGACCAGCCCCCTCAGACCACAGCAATTAATTCAATTAATAAACAACGAAATTAACTTACTAAAAATAATATTAGACGTGTACAAAACGTTTTCACACCTTTACGACAAATGCATAAAGCGAACCGAAAATTTTCCAAAAGCGCTACAAACAAATATTTACACAAAAAATAGCCGAAACCAAAGCCAACCATCAAATACGAGTCGATCAGAAATCAGCTTTCAGTAGGAATTGCCACCAGCGGTGCTCGGCGATAATGGAAAATGGAAAATATGTGCAGTCATCGTTCGGCAGAAATGCCCCGATAATAAATCCCCAGCGTCGTCTGTCGGTGGCGTTGCGCTGTGCTGCGTTGCGTTGCGCATTCAGATGCGTTGGCTGACCGCTGAGATCGTCCAACGGCTACCGACGAGCGAAGCACTGGTCAGCCGTTATTGGCAGAAGTTATTAGCAATTAATTTGTTGGCGCCTTTTTGCTGCTGCCATTGTAGTCTGTCGGCTGCTGGCTTTCATTCGCGCGCATTGCCACAGTCTCCGCGTTGACGCTGTCCAAAGCCGGCCAGCGGCGCGTCTATGCTTTCAAGTTTGTCTCAAAATCGTGCGGTCGGTCGATGCGGTTTTATTGGCAACAAGATTTTTCCACGAATTGGGTCTAAATCATTCAAGGCGCAATGTTGAAGAAACTATTCTCGAAACGTAAACAAGTGCTAATCGATGACGTAAGTTTTGGGCAAAATCATTGAACAAAAATTATGAGGTTTTGTAAACGACAGAGCGACAGTCCTTGCTGTGCACTGCCGATCGGTGATTTGTTTGTTGTGAAACGGACTAATGTTGCATATAAATGTGACGATCAAGTGCTAGTTATCAGTGTTGTATTTGGTAAAGTGATGCCAGACTGAAACTAAAACAGCTTAGAACTTAAATACTCAATTAAATATTAGAATATTAGCTTACAAAAATATTTGCGGTGTTCACGGAAAACTTTAGGAAAACGCTGTGTGTGGTTCTCCTTTAAAATGGTACTTCATTAACTTATTTCATTCTTCTGGCTTCTGACAGAACAGTTGCCATATATCGTAAATATAAACAGGAATTTTTTTAATGGTTAGTACAAGTAATGAGCATTTCGCACGTATTGTGAATATCACCAATATTATGACACTTGTATATAGTACATAAAAAATTATTGAGTTCTGTTGGAAGTAACAATGACAAACAATCTTTTCACACCGTCTTTTGTCAATGAAATCATTCGATTTGTTCACTCATTTTTATTGGCATTTCACTTGCTTGTAATCAAGTTTTAATCAATGCGTTGGTGTGGTTGCATTTGTCACCTGCCGCGTGCTACAACCCTCACCAATAGTACAGTTACCAGATGAAGAGTTGCAAGGATGAAGAACATTTGTTAAACGAAAAATTTAAGAGTGCATTTAAAGAGGAGGTATAAACACGAAGTAAATCAATATTTATTTAGGATTTTCCAAAGCACCTTCCGTTCGAGCATCCCAAGGGCCGATCAAAAACATTAAACTACACAAACAACAAACAATTAACGGACAACCATACAACAGGCAACAAATTACAAAACTTCCTTAATTTCAACATCAAAACTGTGGACGGGAAATTAAAAAAGTCAAACAAAGGATGTTTTAATGAGAAAACAAGACATGTCCCGCTTTGGGCTGGCAGCCCTGCACGCGAGTGAGAGTGACAGCGCCGTTGTAAGGAAGTGGGCTCGCAGATAATTACTTCCTCATTTCAAGTGCACAGCACGTCGGTGTATTCCTCACTTCATGCCCTTTTTTTGTGTGCGTATTTTTATGTCATTGTCGTTTTTAATTGCATTTTGTCATTTTCGCATGTCAGCGCACACACATGTCTCCGACAATAACAACAACAACAACAATTACAGCAACAATATGCTTAATGTCATTTCCACACATATGGGCACACTGAATAATATTTTTATTATTGTTCTCGTATATTTATTATTGTTATTATTATTTTTTTCTCATATTTAATGCCCATCGATTAGATAAGCGGCACGGCATGCGTTCGAATAAGTCATTGAGTTTGGAAATAAAACAAAACCGAAAATTGTGTAATTCATTTTGTTGTTTATGATTGCAAGAGTCGGTGCGACTCTCGTTACTACACATTTTGTGTGGACTTTTTGTTTGTTGTTTTGTTTTTGCGGCGCACTCTTGTAAATATTTACGGTGCACGAATTGCGTCGCAGGTTGGAGTATTGTCATTTTTGCCAGGCTGTGCCCTCTTTCTTGCCTTGCACACGCCCCTTTGCACGTGTTGGTGCACTTTTATCGGCCTCCAGCTGTCACATTACATTTTCACATTAGTGATTGCAGCCGACCAACTCAAGCGGCGCAATCCGTCCGAATACGACTATTTATAATGAGCTTTTTATGATGGCCCAAGCGCTGCTCTTAACCTGTCTCAAAAATTTGTGTGATATTTATTGCACGATAGCGAACTGAAAATGGTGTGTGGTGCTACTTTTGTTACCCAAGTGTCTCAATGCACAGTGATTCGTTCCATAGACAAAATTAAAAAAATGTATAGTCTCAGAATTTAATGATTTTGATGTCATTTGAAAGCTAAAACTCCAGCTAAGAAAACCCCAAAAAATCTGTACAAAAAATTAATTAGTGTGTGTGCAAAAGCGGCTCAAAGTTGAAACTTTTTTCACAAAAAAATGTAAACACATAATTTATGTTTTTTAGTCTATTGAGTAAAAAAAATTGTAAAAATACATGGTTATCAAGAAGTTGCTAAAACTTTCCATATAGATTAAGAAATGATGTGGCCATTTTCGTGTTTAATGTTTTGTCAAAATTGGCAAAGCTGAGGCTTTCACATCACTTTTAATTCAAAATATTTTTCTAAATTAAAATCCTGAAAATTGGCAAAACTTAGAGGAAAATATCTAAAAAGTATGTGAAAGTATGTTCCTGGATTTTTTTTATTTTAGGAAGCATTGTTTCTTTGTCGGATAATGTAATTACATCCTCCGATGTCTTCCGATCTCAGAAAATAATTCTATTTTTTCAAAATTTCAAATTCAAAATTTCTTTTTTCATCCCTAAAAGTAATCATGCAATTAGCATGAAAAATTGAGAAATCTGCAAAAAAGCAAAACATACTCTATTATTATCATTTTTATTGCAAAACTAAAGGGTCCTAAGACAATTTCTGTTACTCTTTGCAATTACCAATGTTGATGTTACCGATTAAATGTAAAATCTGAAAATTCTAGCCAACACACTCGTTGCTATAGTTCACCAAAAATGACGAAAATTGCAAATCTAAGTCTCAGACATTGCCAAACTACAAAAGTTTAAGAAAAACAAAATGGAGATTTCAATTCAGCAGACTATGATTAACTAGTATACCAAATTTTATGAAGAACGGACCACTCCTTCTAATTTTGTCCCGCGGTTGTATGGAGTCGAATCACTGTGCAATGGCGTAAGACGAACGTACGACAGCTGACCCACACGCTACCGTCGGTATTGGCTTTATGACTTGATGATGTATTCGAACTTCTCAAAGTGCCCCTGAAGGTATGCAGCACTGAAATGTGCTCAATGGGCAGTGAGTTCATGTGAAAGTAGCCGAGCTGGCAATGGGCTTGGAAGAATGCGACTAAATTGTGAGAAAGTTTAAACAAACACACAGCTCACCCTGTGAGAGTTGTTTTGCATTCGCTGATAAACTCATTAACGCACACATTTAAACAAACAAGCGAAAATCAGCCGGTAAAGCTGGCAAAGCTGCTGCTGAAATCAACACAACCACAACCCAAACCGACTTTAAACAAAATTAAACCTTCCTATGTATGTGTGACGAATGTATACATAAACGCGTATAGGTGCAGGTGTTACTGGGTGTGTGCGTTTGTGTGCATGCGATGGCTTGTCTTATCGCTGTCAATCAACCAAAGCGAAGCAACAAAACACGCAAGAAAGCTGAATTCGAAATAAAAGTAATCAGAAATCAAATCAAGTGAGCGCAGCAGAGAGCGAGTGAGAGTGCTCGCACTCGCGCGGCTACAGCAAAAAAAGGCCACCTTAAAGAACAGCGAAAATACTTGAAATTGTTTTAAAGTGCCAACGGCAACAACAACAACAACAGCAGCACCCACACATGAGCAGCCACACCACACCCACACAGCCCGCCAAGCAGCAACATAGCCACCGCCACAGCCGCATTTCGGTTGCCATTTAAAACAATTGGCGGGGCAATTAGAACAACACGTCGCACTGCCACCGCACGAGCGGCATTAAATAATAGAAAAATTAAATTTGCCTTCAAGTGCCGCTGGGTGAATTTGAAAAATTTGGTAGGCGCGCGTGGCACCGGAGCGATGTGCTTCAACCGCATTGCAATCGCTACAAAAATGTGACAACAGTGAAAACGAATCGACCAAACTCTAAATCGAACTCGATTTACACACAACCCAATTAATTAGTGAAAACATCAAAGTGCCAATACACATAAAAAAATCCATTGTTGAATGGAAAAATATATTTAAACCGTAATAAATTCATTGTAAATGCAATGCGCCGAGTGGTAATCGCGAATGTCGCGCAGCGAAAGAATGCGTTGCGCAAAATTCGCATTGAATTTTCATTCTGTACATTTCCGCCTCAAGGTCATTCGAGAAAAAGTGAACTAACGTTGCGACTATGAAGAGAAAAGTAAAAGCTGTCGCCACGAAATTGTGCGACAATATAAAAACACACTGCACCGCACCGAATGATAACGGTGCTCGCCGCAATCTGCGGGATGTGAACGCATGCCAAAAAAAATATAACTAAACAACATAGAGAAGCGCGTTCGTGTGAATTTTCTAGTCCCAAAGCTCGCGCAACACCGACTAATCCTTGTAATTTGTCTTAATAAACTGAAATTGTTGCTTCATATGCTGGCAGATCATGAGATCTGTTGGAGTCAGTGAACATTTTTTGTGACGGAGAAATATGGCAAATATGCACAGTGAGCCACAAAATACTGAAAACTCTTCAAAGCGCGTCAATTGCCGTTTTCGTGGAGCATAGTGACGCAACGACATTAGTTGTTAAAAATGTGTTTAAAATATGCTAAACATTGGTTGAAGTTTTGCAATTTTTTAATAGCCAAACATTGGCGGCATTTACAATATGTGTCAGCTGGCTTTAACCTTAGAACCGTTCTTACACTTGCTTTCTTTAGGAAGCTGTATACCCCAGTTTAACACATATATTTTAGATTTTTATTAAAATAGTCAATTTTGTTACTATTTACAAATAGTGTTAAAAATGTATATATTTTACGGATCAATGAAGAGAGTTAAGAAAAAGCAGAATACGAAACGAGGGTGAGACATTGCACTCAAGTAGCACCAAAACTAGCTAATTTTGCGTTCATTCAAGTTAATTCAGAATTCCAATGTGTTTGCAATGCAAACGAACAGAATAAGACAAATTTGCCACAAAAAATATTGGTTGTTTATCAGGGTTTGCCGAAAACGTAGGTAAATATTTTCCCTTCACTCTTTGTTAGTCTTACTGAAACTATTGTAAAGTATTTAAGCAAACTGCTTTACGGTCTGTACTTAGCTTGGTCACAACAAGACTTGGTCCTTCCACCGGAGACATGATCTCCATCTTCGCCTTCGACCTCCAACTGTTTATTAATTTTTATCTGCCGCTCATTGCCTACCGAGACCGTAATAACAGCAATAGCTAGTGTAATCCTTCTCTTTGTCTCTCCAGGCTGACAAGGGACAAGGTAGACATACATCTCCCATAAATAGTGTCCAACTCCTTATAGTCAAAGTGCTGAAATTGAATACGCAAGAAAGCGTAACATTTGTAGAGAAACTATTTTGTCCATATGTCCTTCGCCTGTCTTACAGTCTACACCTGATTTGACATTCAACCAGGCTTTAAACAAGAGTTGTGCCTCTTTATGTCAGGTCTCCCTTCTCTGTCAGGGCTACATGGCTTCGAATCTCGCGGCAGCATCACTCTTACACATCTACGAACGCAACTGAAAGCGTGTTGTGAGTCACTCTTTTTATGTGCCACCACTATTCTTGTAGCTCCAAAATAGTAAAATATAGTAGCGTCTTCTATGAGCACATTTGCAAATGCTTTAAACTGACCTCTATTCTGAATCTCTGCAAATTGGTTCGTGCTAAATTTTCGTATTGAATGCATGACGTAATTAACTCATGAAAGGGCCAAATGTTTATTGGCCGCAGCTCACTCGTTGTCGACGTGAGCATTGTTTCTTACCACAACGATAATCTTACTGATAGCCTCATAAATCGCTGTTAGAACTGTTAGAAAACCATTTCAACAACAACAACAACAACAAATACGGCGCCCGAAAAAATGTTCTAAACACAGTCGCATTCGATCGATAAGCAGTGAAAAGAACGCATGCGGAATTCACGCAAGAATTTGCTGCGCGGCGTTAGACTGACACCAACTGGCCGCATATTGACAGCAGCAATGAAGACAATTTGAATTTAATTTTCAATAAGAAATCGACTCGTTAAATTTCTAAAGAATTTTATTTAAACAATATCATATATAATGACTAGAGTGGCAAAATGAAGTAAAACTAAAAATAATTGTGTGTTTGTAATCAATTTTCAAGATCGCATTAGCGTTGGCAATATTTCGTCGCCATATTTAATACCTTTTTTAATTTTATTGCAATAGAAACAATTAAAAAAAAGCGTAACTTTAAATGTGTGTGGAGTCTAAGCTGAAGCGTGCAAGTAAGCTTGTCAGGCATTAAACTGCACTTAAACAGAGAGAGCCCCTGCCCGCAGCCCGCAGCCACCGACAAGTGCGAAAATGCGCAACTGTTTCACCAAAATCACAAATGTGTTTCGCAAAAAATCCACACAAAACCAGCTCGAGCACAGTCACTTGAACGAGGCGACCGATGAGCGCCGGCGAGGACGTGACGAAAACGAAGAAGCCACCGCCAGCGATAACGCCAGCCCGCTTATCGCTGGCCGCCTGGCGGCCACTGATAAGGCGGCCTGCAACGGTGGCGATATGCGCGATAAAGTTGCGCTGGAGCATCGCATGATAAGCGCCGCTGAAGTGGGCGCGCGCGATAAGCCCGCCATGACGCCGGTGGACGCACAGCGCAGCGCCAGCGTCACCCCAACGTCGCCCAGTCTGGCCGGTGCGAGCGAAAGGCGGCGGCGCGGCGGCAGCAGCAAGCGCCGTAGTGCCAAAAAGCGGGCGTCACCGGAATGCGCGGCTAGCAATGGGAGCGCAGCGCAGCGTGGATTGGGCGCGAGTGCCGCACATGCGGCCAGCAGCAACGCCAGCGCCGCATCATATGATATGAAAGCAAAGAGAGATAAATATAAAAGCCGAAATAACGACGCCGATTATGGCGCACGTTGTTATCGCCAGAACGGAACCGGAGACGTTGTTGGCGACAGTGCGGCAATGGCCGTTGAAGCCAGCACTCGCACCAACAATGATTGCAAGGCCAATGGAAACGACAATGATGCTGCTGCCGAAACACAAAGCTATATTGCCGAGTACAGGACGTTCGTCGAGGAGGAGCGGGAACATCTAATTGGCACTCCGTACCCCAGTGGGGACATTTTCAATTTCGAGGAAACATTCAATTTGGGTGCAATTAAGCCGAGCAGGGCCAGTGCGGCGACGCATACATCCGCCAGCGCCACACTGGCCGGTAACACGGCGACAGCAGAAGCAGCGTCAGCAGCAGTGCCGGAGCCGAAAACGCCCGAGGAGATCGAGTACGAGGCGACGCTGGTGGCCGAGAGCTCGGACGTGATGACGCCGCTGCCCAGCAGCACTTTCACCTCTGCCAGCAAGCAGCTTCACCACGCGCGCCCGGCCACACACTCCGAGATTGTCGAGGTCATACGCAATCTGGATGCGAATGCGCTGCGCATCAACAACCTCACCGTCGAGGAGAAGGTTGAGCTGATGCTCCGCTTCAGCGGTCATCATCACCAGAGCTCGCAGCAGCAACAGCCGCCGAAACGGCAGAACAGCCGCACCAAGAATCCCATGCGAACGGCAGTGGAGAACCGCATGGCGCAACGCTGCGACGAGTCGTCCGAGTCGGGCACTGAGGAAGTGGTGCTGCGCCGCAAAATCGACCGCACCCAGTCGTCAGAGTCGGCGCTGTCACTGTCCACGTGTCTGTACGAGCGGCGACAGCCGAAAACTCCGAAACTCAAGTTGGTGGTGAAGTCGCAACGAACGAAAGTCGTCGCAGACGCACTGAGGCCAGGCTCCACGGAGGAGGTAGGACACCGTTCAAAGTGTACTTGTTCAGATTCGGCCAATTAGGGCGTTCAGAGCGGATGTGCGTGCGTGTGGCAACAGTGAGCGCCAAAATTAACCACTCAATCGCTCATCATAAATTTCCACAAATGTTTTGCCTGCTCTCATTTGCATTTCGCACAAGTCAGCTTAGAGTAAATAGCCGCGTCAGTGGGCTATGAAATCTTATTTCGCCAATAGAAATAATTGCGAGTAAACAAATATTAATTACAGCGTAAACATCGCAAATAATTGGCCATCGGCACGGTGCGGACATGGCTCACAACAACAGCAAACGCACTGACATTTGATTGTTTTGTTTGTAAATACAATAATATTGCTATAATTAGGGTTGAGCCATATCCACCCGTGTCGGCGGGGTACACCTGCCGCATTTATGAGGCGTCTTGTGTCTTGTACGGGCCAATTAATGCGGCTCTTTCCGAGGCAATTATAATGAATGTGTATGCGGCAAGCAATGTACCGACAATTTTACTGTCAGTATCGCGCTGTATGCTGAGAAATTCAAGTTTTTGGAATGCAAAGTTGTACCCAACAGTACCAAACTTAGGCGAAAGAGAGAATAGTTTGATAGTGAATATGATTTCGACGTACGGTCACTGCCGGTTTTATGCCGAGATATTTAATCGAGTGAGACGTGAGGAGTGAGTGAGTGAGTGAGTGAAATATGGCACTCAATCCACACATTGTATTATATTTCGGTTTCCGTTTCACATCGCCTCATCCTACCGATTTGTGAACAAGTCTCGCGTATCTAAAGAACCTAAGCTGACACTACTTACACTATCAGTGCTAAAAACCTCGAAACTATCTCTAGAAAACGCAACGTGAACGCATAAAAAGTAGTCCGCCAATTTCATTTCCATAAGCTTAGCCCAAGTAAATAGTCCTGTCAATATTTTCAGATATAATTGGCTGTATTGGCAAATCTTTGCAAACAATTGTTCTTCAAAAATAGGCCATAGGTCTTCTATGGTTAAACAAAAAGACGTTACTTACTCTCAGGAACATACGTACTCTTAGGACGCTGTTAGGACTTCCTAACGGGCGCTGTGATCCCTGAAAGGGTTCGCGAAATACGAGGTGTGACAATTAAGTAATGAGACTGATTTTATCGCCGCGCTTGTGGTAAACCTGCGACCTTGAAATTTCCTTCCCCCTTCCCCGGCATCCTTCCCCTCTCCATTGATATATTTACCATCACTCTAGCTTGTTTAGTTCGCCTGCTGTGTCGTGTTGAGTAGACGTGTGTTGGTGGTGCTCGTCACGAAAATGGAGAAACGAAATCAAGAGCAACGCGTCGTGATAAAATTTTGCGCCAGATTGGGCGAAACAGCTTCGGAAACGTACGCTAAAATTGTAAAAGTGCATGGTGATAGTGCTCTTAGTCGTGCCCAGGTGTTTCGATGGCATAAAGAGTTTAAGGAGGGGCGTGAAAGCGTGGAAGACGAGGCGCGGAGCGGGAGACCAGTCGAGGTGCGTGGAATCGCCGTGGAATCGTTCACAAAGAATTTGTTCCATCGGGGCAAACCGTAAATCGTCTACTATCGCCAAGTACTCGAAAGATTGCGAAAACGAGTCAACAGGGTGCGCCCAGACATCGCTCGTAACTGGATCCTTCACCACGACAACGCGCCGTGCCACACCGCCCTCAGCGTGTCCCAGTATTTGGCCTCTAAAGGGATCGCTGTGTTGCAACAGCTGCCTTATTCGCCCGATATGTCACCCTGTGACTTTTTTTTGTTCCCTAGAACAAAATCGATGGTCAAAGGAACCCATTTTGAGTCGATTACGGACATCCAGGCGGCCGTGACGAGGGTACTCGCGGACATCCCAGTCGAAGCGTTCCAGAAATGTTACGAAGCATGGAAAACGCGCTGGAATCGTTGTATAGCTGCCCAAGGAGACTACTTTGAAGGGGATGGCAGAGTTGTAGTATAATTGTTAAATATACGGTTTTAATGGAAGCAGTCTCATTACTTAATTGTCACACCTCGTACTGACGAGACATTAGGATTTAGCGAAGTATTTCACTTTTCACCGTTTGCTTTTACTTGCTGAAAAAGGTGTCCCAAAAATAAACTCTGAACTAGAGCTTCAAACAAAGTCGGACGGTCCGAAGTACGGACAGTTTGAAGTACTACTCTGAACCACAACGGCCACCATGGACAGTTAAATATGCTCATCTTTCATGCCTGACACATTGTTTTTAACGACTTCATCCGCACTGTACAATGAACAGTACTCAAATATGGGCTTAGTTATTATTTCCTTAATCTTAAATATAATTTTCATGACTGCCAAATTTAGATATTTCAAAAATACTGTATTGTGAACTATCCTCGGCACTCGGACCTTATCCTGCCACACTTCAAGCACTAAGCGCATTATCATATTAATTTCATTCGAAAGAAAACTCTAATTAAATTCAAATCAAGACTCTAATTGCCAAAGTCCAACGACAATCGTATTCAATTACGCGCGCAATTGTCAACAGCTCTTTGGCCTTGGGGCCAAACATTTGGTGGCGTTATATGAAATTAATTCAAAGTCATGCAATTCTGAGCAATTCTTCACAATGCAGACAATAATAACAATTAATCTTAGCTAAATTCCCACCTTAAGGCGGCCAGCGGCCATCAGTGGCCGTCAATGGGCGCCAGAGCTCAACGACACGCACAATAAATTAAAAGTGAAGCATTACTTGTCGTCGTCGTGCGGCTGTCTGAACGTCAAGTAACCATGACAAATAAACAGGCATTCCTGCAAACCAGCAAAGTCTGAATGGCCAATAATGCGTCATTATGCTTAAATTTGAAAGCAGAAATTATAAAAAAAAAATAAAAAAAGAAAGTAAAGGTAAAGCAAAAAGAAATTTCCAAGAAATTCCTATGCACACGCGGACCGCAGAAATTCTCGGACGAGAGAACGTGATTGATAAACTGCGAAACACAATTTCCATATTTCAATATTTGGTTATTTGCATATGAGCGCACAATATGTATTTCACAGGGCCTTGTCTCCGCCTTATCAAACTTGATAACAAAATTTGATTAAATGTAATATGTATGTGCGCGCGTGTGTGCTTTTCATTCCTCATAAACGGCGTGAATGTCCTTGGCCGCTGCTGAATGGCGAATTTTACACGCCGACAAAGACAACCAAACAAGCGGACAGCCAGTCAAACGTGCAACCCCGTTGTAACTCACCCAAATGTCGGCCGGCCGATCGAAGTATGGTGTAGGTTAGGTTAGGTAAGACAGGCGGTACACTCGGAGGCCTCAAAGGCCCATTGTGATGCCCGATGAAGTATGGTGTAAATGTGCACATATTAAAAATAATTTGAAACGGCCTCTCTCGTCCCTTTAGATGCCTTCAGGCGAGCGCTTTGTCTGCAAACCGAGCTTCAATGTTTTATTGTAGCCTTAACCCGGCGCCGCCTCGTACCTTATCTGCTTTTGTATCTACTCGGATGAAGGATGACATTGAGGCAACAGAACGCATTACAAGGAAAATAAAATGAAAATAACAACAAAACACTTCGATTGCCAAAGTCAGAGCACGCGAAGGGTGGGGCGCAGGCTGACAGCAACTTGTGGGGTTACGGTTGGATGCTGGTGTCAAAATTTATTGTGATTCGACTGTGTGCGTGTGTGTAAAGTCATAAAATTGTTATTACTCAGACAGTATTTGGGAGCACGTTTGGCATTGCTTTTTGCTGCCGGTTGTCAGGTTCGCATCTGCATATATTTGTATTTGTAGGTATATTTTGACAAGGTGAACATGCAGATTAAGTTGTCAGCCAATATTCCAATGCAATGTTGGAGATAGTGTCTTTAAGATTTTCTGGGAAATATTTAAAATTTTTACACAGCTTTGGTTTCAAATTAAAAATTTAAAATTGCACCACAAGAAAAATTATTAAAGTGTGGGTTAAAAATGCTTTCTAAAAGTATATAAGTGTATATATAATTTGAATGCTAGTACCACAAACGAAGAATTGAAACTTTGAGCAAATATCACAATTCCAATTTATTAGCATTTTCGAGTATTATGTTTGATATAGAACAATTTTAATATTAACAGATTTAAACAACAGTGGATTATTACTTCTTCTAGTACCCAGTTTTGCACCTCTTTACATACATCAAAAATAATACAATTGGATTATTTTACAGAATATTTTTATGCCATTTTAATACAAGAGAAAGTAGCTGCAAATTAAGTTTTCTTAAACCGTATTGTTGGTGTTTTAAGATTACAAATGTAAAAATATTTATATAAACATTTGTGTAAGGGAAAGTGGATTTTTAAATATCATAACATCCAAATTTTGAGATAATTATATCAAATACCTGCAAGTTTATTCCAAAAAAAATCGAAAATACTCCAAACCCATTATCCGCTAACTGTTCCGCATCCCTGAGCATTGTCCGTGTCTGACGTACAAAACAACAACTGGAAAAAACTTTGGTATGCTGAAAACTTTTGCATTAAGTTATGCTAAGAAGAATCCCAGCAATGTATCGATACAATTTATAAACACCAACAACAAACGCCGCGCAACATGCAATATTTATTACCGAGCAAGATGTGAAGTGAATTTGCGCTCCATTTAAATAAAGCAATTTATATTAATTTGGTTATTTGACAGCTTCCCAGACATTAGCACGTTCGCACAGCCCCGTCCCCGTGCGCGGACATTGCCACATTTTCCCCCAACTCACACTTTGCCATAATGAAAGATAAAAAGCTGCGCTGCAAGTCATTTTTGAGTTAATTTCACTTCGGCGCGAATTCGGAACCGCATTATGCGCTGCGCGCAGCAAAAATTCAGCGTTTCCTCTTTTTTGGCTGGCGTGCCGTGTCGCCAGAACGGCAGCGCAACAGAGCTAACAAATTAAGATAAAACATGCAGCGTTCTGAAGCGCTGTCGCCGAGAAGTCGGGGATGGATTTTCCCCCCTCAGACACAATACCTGCCACAATACTGCAACAACATCACAAACAATACAAAGCCAAGCAAAACCTTGACAACGGCCAAAAAACGGAAGCAAATCAGCGAAAGAAGCGCGGCAGTTAATAAGATTATAATTTCATTGAACAGCAAAAGGCAATTTTACGCTCACACACATACACACATACATACGTGAAAGGTACCTTCATACATTCCCTGTACTGCCTTGTAGGGCTGCTGCCGAAAAATGAAAAATCGGTATTTGCAGCACGTAGTGCAAGGGTGTCGACGACGGCGCTGGCGCACGCGGCGTATGAGCGATGTGCGCCAGAAATCAATTTCAGATTCCCAGACAGCAACCAAAGCAGCGAGCGCTTTCCATGGCTGATGCAAGCGCGTCAAATAGGAATTCGTTTAATTGCGTTCCGCTTTGTTGTTTGACTCTGTGCACTTTTTCTCGTCTCTCCGGTGCGACAGAACGTCCATAAATCCGCAAGCTGCGTGCACACGTGCGCCATTAAAGCGCGCTGCTCTTAAAGTCAAACTGCCATCCCAGACTTTGTCGCCTATCAGCCATTGGCTACTAGCCACGTTTGCTGTGCACTGCGAACGGTCGCGAGCCGCCGCTCTGCACATGTTTTGAATAATTTATCTTCGTTTAAAACACGAGTATGCACAATAATTTATTCACTTTTAAGTTTTGCGTATGCGGACCCACCTACGGCTGCTTCCTACACAACAGTTTCGTGCGCTCACAAGCATAAGCTCGCTCACTTGTATGTCCGTGTCGCCGGTGACACACACCGAAGGACAAACAGTTGAAATGCGCAACTTAAATAGCTGCTACAAAAGGCCCTAAATGGCTTCTCCATGATACCAAATTCAATTAGGTAAACATGCCCGACTCCTTAGCCCTTTGTACGTTGGCATTGCCGCCGTCACATTCGCCGCTACTACTTTATGCGTCACTGCTTCTCTTTCCACACAGCATCCACTCCGTTTTTTGCTAGTGCACACTTTTCTTTGCACAAATTTATTCATCTCGTTTTATCCCGTTTTCTTATTTCAGCGCAATCTCACGGACATGAAGTTTCCAACTGTATTACCACCGAATCCCCAGCTTAAGGTAAGCGCCAGCGATATCTCATGCGCTGCTCTGCCATGCGGAACAAACAAATTTCAAGTCAACTTTACTTTCGCACAATTTGAATGTCTGCCATTCATACATTTTCGGCAAGCAATTCACCCTTGCGCACATGCAATGCATTTGTGCTTATGTGAAGCCATTGTCTGTGGACAGTTGTGCGCATAATCAACGTTTCTCGACTGGTTCTCGCTGCAGGCGCTGCTGGTTTTCCACAAGACGGACAATATTTGCGAAGTGGTGACGGAGGCCTGTCACCGGCAGCAGCTGGATGTGACGGTGGCGCGGACGAAAGAGGGCGCCCTCGAGACGCTGTCCAACACGAATGGCAATGCAGACTTTTATCACCTAATTATAATCGATGCACGATCCACAAAGTACCTGGATGCAGAGTACATTGCCAGGTGGGTGTCAAAACAAAACAGTGAACACTTCAAGACACATTAACTCAATTCTTGCTTTTCGGGTCTTTTCAGGTCAATACGTCACACAAATGGTCATCATTTCACGACAATAATTGCAGTGGTGAAGAAGAGGTGAGTTCGAGAAAACTACTATTCAACCGGTTCATCGACATTGATCTGTAGCGGCGAAAAATGTTAAAATGGCCTTCTTGACTGACAGTTTGACATGAAGGCAGTAAGGTGGAAATCTTCGAAAGATAATGCCGGCTTCACCCACCCCCTACTCACCTTTCAGTCCCCCTGCAGAACAACCGAAATAGACTGCGCTTGAACCAGATTTAAAATATATGGGCGGTGCCATGCCCTCTTATTCAATACCCGCCCCTTATTTAATGCCCTCTGTCGAAAGAGAAAATGGTAGGTTCGTACTAAGTTTCATTGCTGAGCGACTTACTACTGTGTCCAAAAAATAAGGTGACATTTGAATTTAAACTGCGCGCGTCGAAGGATTTGGAGAATTCTTTTTTTTTTAGTCAACAGTCAACAAGGAATATTATTTGAACGTTATGCGTCGTTTGCGTAACGCTATCCGCCTAAAAAGGCCGGAATTGTGGAAAGACAATTCTTGGTTTTTACACCACGATAATGCACCATCCCATACTGCACTCGTAATTCGTGATCATTTCGCCAAAAACTCAACCCATATCGTTCCGCAACCACCGTATTCACCTGATCTGGCGCCGTGCGACTTCTGGCTGTTCAGCAAGCTCAAAAGACCGCTCCGGGACTACAATCAGTGTTTCGAAGATTGGAAAATCCGTTGGCATAAGTGCATTGCATCGGGAGGGGATTACTTTGAAGGGGATGAAATTGATTTGGAATAATAAATAAAGAATTTTCAAAATAAATACAATGTCACTTTATTTTTTGGACACAGTAGTATAGTTCAGCAAAATATTTGGGTCACAAAAAATGTGCCACGCCCCTTGTCCAACGCCCATCAAATCTTATCATTAGAATGACTCATCTATGGGACGACGGAGTACTAAATTTCAGTGTTGTACAACTTACAATTTGGAAGATATTCCATTATTATGATCTGTCTCGTATGGGTGGTGCCACGCTCCCTCGTCCAATACTTTCCCCATTCCTTCTGTCGAAGCACATGACTAAATAGTAAGTTCGTAGTGAATTTAATTGATGTGTGACTTATGGTTCCAAAGTAATTGTCTGAAAATGTTCAGAATTTAGAATTCAAATATGGCAGGGATTTTCCGACTTTTGCAATAGATTTTCCGGAATTTTCTTTTCACACGAACCTGAACTGACTCAATACGAATCCAACAAAAAAAAACTCTATGGAAATCGGCCGGTCCGTTTGAGCGTGATTCGCTTACACACATACATCCACTTTCTTTTATATATAGAGAGATTATCAAACTAGAAAAAATGCCTTTTATATTTCGTAAATTTGGTTGATCACTTTCCGATCAAACTTTTATATATTTTGCTAGAAACTACATCAAAAAATTAAATATTGTTTTGAAATCTTAGTCTAAATGGTCAAAACAAACCACAAGCATTTTTTAAGCAAAGCTTCTTGTCTTGGATTAATGTATTTTGGTTTGTTTACGAAACTATTCAACCAAACAACCAAACTATTCAAACCATCATTGTGGCTGTAAATATTTTTTAGCTCATGAAGAGTTTGGCAAACTGAACACAAATTTGTATTATGAATTCTAACAATTTCGAGGCATTATTGAGTGATAGTAAAATGGGACAAAGCCTCAAAATAAGGCAAAACAACTTTTTCGAATGTCCACAATCTGTATTTAGTTACAATTTGTATGTCAAAAAATGGTTCATATTTTCAAGTTTCTTCATTTTTCAGACACTAGACAAAACAAAAGACACAAAAGTTCTTACTTGTAACTGGAATTTGCTCTTTCCTAGTAGTAGTAGTAGTAGTACTAGCCGTAAAAGCCAACAAACCGCTTCCAAGTGCACCCAACGATCCAACGTAACAGTCACCTTGCGCTACTTAGTGGTTCTTTAATTGCGTTAATTGTCCATTTAAAGTTAACAGCAGTGAATCAGGCATTGCTGTTTGTCGCCGCCCAGCGTCAACATCCAACATAAAGTTGCGAAAAAAGTTGCAGGTGTGATTTACCTGCAGCGCAAAACGCAAGAACGCAGATAACGGAATTGCCATCTCATCAAGTGAGCACGCGAGCCAAACTGCCACAGCGTGTTTCTTTAATGTTCATTAAAACTTTTAATCAACTTGATCTGCAATGTTGTCAGTGGCAGCCGCAGCGACAGTAGCAACAGCAGAATCAGCGCTGTCATCAACGAAGAAGCAGCACTTGAAGAAAGCACTGCATGGAAAGAGTAAAGAGGACACTTCGAGTGCCAACATAATTACTAAAGTAATCCAATAAAATTCTATGCCATCACACACACAAGCATTAAAAAAAATGCGCAGCAGCAGCAAGCAGTCCAAGTGCGCCACTGCAGCCGGCAGCATGCAGCATGAAAATGTTTCATTTACGTTTTCCACACAAACCCACACGCACACACCCGCAACTGCAGCGGCGCAACTTCTTCGCGTGATTATCTCGTTGAGCAGCAATGAAGGATGGCGTCCAAAGCAGCAAATTACAATAATTACCGCCGACATCAACGTCGCCACAATATTTTCGCCACAGCTATTTTGCGCTTTTTCGCAGTTTTCGCTGTTTTTATTTCAGCCGATTTTCATTTGTATTCAATGCGGCTTTCTCTTTCTTCCTGTTGCCTTGTCGTCGGCAAAAATTTCACACAAACACTTTACAGCACAGCCAGCAAACGAGAAAAATAAAAGCGAAAAGAGAACAGCGCGAAAAAGAGTTCGTGTAATTGAATCAACTCGACTTAATGAAACCGTCCGGCAAAGTCGATAATTTTTCATTTGTCTGCCTTCCTTTAGCAGCACTACAGTTTTTTCTGGGTTTCAATTCCTTTTTGCAGCCCCTTCTGCATTCTGCTATTTAATATGAAACCAACGCAACACCTTTCGCGGTCGCCAGCCAGTCTCTTCCAGCAGCTCTTCCACAAATGTGTGTTGGCCATTAGATGCCGACGCAAACTTTGCCATTTGTTGGTTGGTACATTTAGTATCGTATGGACACTTCTTCGTGGGCGTAAGGTTTGTTTTCCTATCGCTTTGTTCTTTTTTCAAATTCATTTGTTAATCCTCACAGCTGGCAGCCACTTTGTGTTTGGCACTTGTTTTGTTTCTAGTCAACAGTCATTGGTCTTTCCTGGTATGCCAGAGGGCCAGTTTCTCCAAAATTGCCAGCTTGTTCTACGCATTTAATTAAACACCAAAATTCACGCTTGGCGCCCGAGGCGCCTTTGGCTGCGCGCGGAAGCATGCCGCCACACTTCCTGCCAATTCGCTGTGTGCCTTTGCCAACCTTTTGCCCCCTCTTCCCACTCCAGGCCACTTTAGTCGACCGACATTTCAGTGTTTTCAAATTAATTTTAAACTGCTGCTGTAATGGCCGTCAACACCGGGTGCATTCCTTCCTTACGAATGGGAGGGACGCGACCTCCCACAGGCTCCGACTCGATTTTACTCTGGTATTGGTTTAATTATTGGCAATGTTTGTGTTGTTGCTGCTGTTTTTGTGCATTGGGAAAATTAAAAATCTAATTGAACGTCTATGAGTGTGCTGGCAAAGGTATGCACAAGTGTCTAACAATTCGTTTGTTTCAGTGGCGGATTCAGGGGGGTTTTGGGAGTTGAAACCCCCTCGAAATATTAGGGTCGATTTTAAAACTACATAAATTTATTTATTTATTTAATTTATGAATATTAAATAATTACTTTTTGAAAGCCCGCCTAAAATATTTTTGTGAATCCGCCCCTGGCTTGTTTGTTTACTGTGTGCCATTGTTTGTGCGCTTCACGTTATTGTGCAATATTAATATAAATTAATTGTTTTGCAGTCAGCAAAACATTCGGCCATTTCGACCTCGATACGCCACAAAGTATGCTACACCGTGCACCTATTGTTGTATAGAAGTCCCGTATTGATGCTACAATAGATAAATGCAATTTTTTTTTTATTGACCTATTCACATTAATGTATCTTGAAGGCCAGAGAAACTACACCCTAATCAATTAAATAACCTAAATGGTCTTTTGCATAAACCAATGCACCTCTTGATAGATTCTTTAGAAGAATAATTCGTTTCATACGCTTTCCCCGATTTCTATTGCCAGGGTTGGCAAATGAAAAGATCTGAAGAATCTGAGCAAAACTTGTGGTTATTAAACTAAAATGTTTTGCTTTAGATTTTAGTTTAGATTTGCAGGCTTTCATTTTCGAGAACATTCAGCCATTGAAAAATATTTTAGGACAATCAAGTCGTAATGACTATTGAAACTAAAATTGGAAAATGCACATCTTTTATTATTGTCTTTTACGTCTTATTACGTGTCAATTTACAATTATTTAGAGTGCAATCTAAAACGTTTAAATCCACCATTTCACAAATAGTCTGATGTCCTCTTCAAATCATTTACACAACTAACTAATTGTGTAGTAAAAACTTCATTTTCCGCCTCTCATCGTCAGCTACCGTCCGCTGGCGCTGCCGCTGCCGTTGACGTGCCGCATTAAATCTTTTAATTAAAGTTGTGCGCTTGTATTTTATGTGGAATTTATATGGCTTTCAAAATGACATAAAGTCAATGCTAAAATTCATTGGCAACTTGGCACTTTGCGCTTTTAAGCCACACCGAGTGCAAGCGAAGTTTGCTTATTGAGCGGCGGCTGTATAAAAATGTTTATGAAGTGCGCTGACATGGGAAGTCGATTTGCGTTGAAGGCAAATGGCAATGCAATGCATCTCAGCGTAAGAGAAAATTTATTGCTTCATATTTTTTGTGTGGTCGTGATATAATTTAATACCCTGGAATTTAACCTTTCACCATCATCTCGTTTGGCACTGCCCTCATTGCCGCCAATGACGGACAATTTCCACCGGCAATGAATCCAATTCGACCCTTGTCTCACATGCACTGCCCGTACCGGCGTGAACTAATTAAATCAGCTTGACCTTTTTACGCTGCTCTGCAGCTTTTAATTTCCGCTTGCCAAGTCTGCGGTAGTAAATGTGCTTTTCAATTTGCTCCTTTCGTTGCAGCTTCTTCGAGAAGGATGATGTCCTAATCGCACTATTAGACGCTGGCGTTAATAGAGTAAGTCCACGTGCCGAATTGGCGCGTTGTCAATTCGTACAATTTGCGGTCTGCTCGCATCAGTTAACGGCAGCAAAACTAACTGACTGCAATTTGCCTCTTCTTCTTGTTATTCTCATTTCTCTTCTTCTTATTCCACTACTTGGCGCTTCCGCCACAAAACCACCAACACTACATAACTGCACACACAACCAATCAACGCACCGCCCACACACGTCAATACCAATACACCCACACACGCACACGTACACACGTCAGTGCGTGCCTGAGACCACCAACCTGTCAATGTGCAGCATAGAACTGAAGCAAATTTTGCACTCAATCGTACGACCACACAATGTCATGTCCACCCAACAGGTAAGCCACCAGTCAGTAATTAGCAAAAACTTAATTTATATATGAAAAGCTTAAGTTTGCTCAAGTTAATGAGAGGGAAAAGCTGCACAGTTTTAATAAAACGTTCAAACTCGTTGTGTGTTTATGCAAGAAATTAATGCTTACATTTTAAATACTAATTAAATCGAACCATTAACAAGTGTGTAAAAGCATTGAAGCATAGTTTTAGGTGCAGCAGAGCCCATTCGAAAAGATTATTTGAAAAAATTGCCATGAAAATTTCCTGGATTCTGTGACGTAGCTCAGGTGATGGGACTAGCTGAGGGAATAGAACCACTCGAATAGTTTTAAAAATTAGCTTCTCTATGCAGACTCATCTACTCTATGGAGGTTTTATCATTTTTGCCAGTTGGAAATTTGTTGACCAATATGAAAATTTAATTATAGCAAGCAAGCACTCGCAAAAGATAGGCGTAACAGTTCACTACACCGTGCGACAGCATTTTTCACAACGGGAAAATCCATATGTGCGTGAAACTAGAGAGCGTACTCAGTTTTTCATTTCTACATCCTTTGTCCTTTTAAAAGGACTTCAAAATTTCGAAGGGGATAAAAAATAAAAAAAATATAAAAAGACTTAAGCTCGTTAGAATATGGCGATATGTATATCAAATGAAAGAGGAAAGGCTCAAGAATTTAAATAAAATTAATTTTTTATCTATTTGTAAAAAAAGGATATGAAAAAGTTCCTTTGAAAATTTTAATCCTTTTCTTGAAAAGTAATTATGTTAAAACTTTATTAGTTCGAAAGTTATTAACAAAAGGCGGAAGCTGCAATTCTAATGAAGTACAAAAATTCTAATTTATTTGAGTATCAGTATTTTAAATAATAAAAAGATACAAAATCAATGAAGCGAGAATAATGAAATTTTGACACGTGATCGAGGAGATTTGGGGTTTTAACATACTTACTTTTCAAGCAAATTCGATGTAAATTTTCAAGGATATAAAGGACCAAAATTTGCAAAGGACCTTTTTCATATCCTTTTTTTACAAATAGATAAAAAGGTAATTTTATTTAAATTCCTGAGCCGTTCCTCTTTCATTTGATATAGATATCTCCATATTCTAACGAGGTTAAGTATTTTTTATATATTTTTTTATTTTTTATCCCCTTCAAAATTTTGAAGTCCTTTTAAAAGGGCAAAGGATGTAGAAATAAAAAACTGAGTACGCAATGTTACTATGTTTGGTCTCTAGTTTCACGCCCTTATGGATTTTTTCCGGTGTCAAAAATGTTTTTAATTTTTGTCGCACGGTGTTATTTATGGGATGAATCGTCGTTCTCAAATTTTTACGATCCAGAAGACATATTTCTCAACGCATTGATTTGCATACTAGCATGTTTGCAAAAGATTCTGGAGCTACGTTCCAATCTCTGCTAGTGATGTAAAATATCCGGAGTCACAACTTGAGTATATCCTAACAATAGAGCTTAAGAAACACACCAGAAAAAATAAATAAAAAGGAATAAATTGTAATTGACTGACCTCTACTTGTCCCTCAATCAAGAAATAGTAATAATAAATAATATAAATTTACTCGTGTACTTATTTCTATATTAGGAAATAATTCTAGTAAAAATTTACTCTGGTTCACAACACTCTCTTTACTCTGCTTTACTGAACTCTGTATGAATGTTTTTGTTCTCTCTTCGCACTGCACAGGCCCTCTACACCGCACTGCACCGACTCAAGGAAGTACTCATCATCACGGATAATCTCCTGCGAATACAATACGCAAACAAGGCGGCCGAGCGTTTGCTCAACATGCGTTTGGTAATTAGTGGGAACTTTAAATTCACTTAAGCCTCATTACAAGGCTGCACTTGCCACCAATCGCCTCTCCAATCTGCAACACCACCAAGCAAGCATCATATCAACACTTCATATTGCACTCGAGCAAGCTTCCCACTTGCCCCATGTCCACATCACAATTCCCTTTCCACGTTCTCCAACTCCAACTGTCATCGACGTGTTCCAGCGACAAGTGCACTTGTCGTACTGTCACACCGATGCAGTGGCGCACACAGCATTTCATTTTGGCGAGGTTCCGAACACAACTTTTGAACCCAATACCAATTGGAACCATATTTACAACCTAATATGTATGCAAGATACAAATATTTGGGAGGGGTTGAACCCCCAAAATCTCCTTGGGTGCGCCACTGCACTGATGTCTATTTCGTACACCAGTTTCGGTGTTTTTTTTCAGTAAATGTTTTCCACTAATCAACTTGTGTCGACTGTGTTTGCTCACAACAGGATGAAATCATCAGCAAACCCTTGGGAGATATTTTCCTTTCGGACGTCTCCTCAATCAATACGCAAGGCAAGAAGAATCGCGAATTCGACGAAATTCTAACGGTGCGGCGCAAGAGCCAGGAGGGCATACCGATGCATGTGCGAGTGATACCAGTAGCTTGCATTGGCAGGTAAACATGTAATCCCAGCAAAAGAAGAAATATTGTATTGCGAGTAGAGAATAATACCAGAAATCAAGTCCTTGTGTTACATATATGACATAACAAAACAAAAGTTGTTCTGTGTTCTTTGCTCTTGTTCTATTTTGTTTTTGTATCTAATCTGTGCATCTGTCGTTTCGTACTTCACAGAAATCCCACGCATTACGTCTTCAATTTCGACGTGCCCGGCGCTCATGGAGACTTTGTGGCCACGCTACCGCAACAGAAGGAGGCACCGCGCGGCTCGCTGCACTCGATTCGTCGCGGCAGCGTCGATGTGCGGTCGGTGGCATCCGACGGATTGCGACGCACCAGTCTGGCCAAGCTCACATCGCTGCCGCTGGAGGCGCCCATCACAAAAGTAGGATTTATTACTAACCAGCGAATCGGGAACAGTTACACCGATTCGCACACTTGTACTCGTACATGTTCAATTCGCAAATTTGCATAATGCGTTGTTTATATTCCCTCCGTTCCACACCTACCCCACCCAACCCCAACCTATGCATTTCCCAATCCAGAAGGAAAGAAATCAAAATTGTGTGCATTTCGGTGCGTTTGTCTTGAATTTTTGCACTTGATGCACTTTAGCTGCCAAAAACAACAAAGAACCCTCAATGCAACAGCACCACTGCAATACACACGCAAACGCACACGCAAACATTGCCAACAAACACATAGACAGAAATTTGATTAAAACAAAATGTTAGGTTAGGTTACATTTAATTCCTTCTAGTTATAAAGCGAGAACATATACAAAGCATATCTATATACATATATCTACATTACTATATAAGTAGGCCAGTATATAAATAGGTAATAGGTCTGTTTCGAATGCGTTCTAGGAAATGGGAATCCACTTCACGCTCATACTTACATACTCATACTAAGTGATACTAAGGCCAAGCTTTCTTTATATCGTCGCCTCCGAAAACGAATGTCGTATGTTCCATTAAGCTTAGTAGGACATACGACATTTGTGCTTATTCCGCACGGTGCTTTTCATAAGCAATAATCCGATTTATGTTGACACAAACACAACGCAACTGTTTGATGTCGTCCAATACACCCAATAAAGCTATTAGCTGCAAATCTTTTAGTGATAAGTGAATCTTTTTTTTTGCTGTTTCAGTTATAAAAATGTTGCCAATAGAGAACAATGTCCTTTGAATACTTTGCAACAATGCCAAAAACAACGCTACTATTTACTTTTGTCACTTGAGATTAGTTTGGCTGACAGCCAGATTCAATGTTCGCCAATCGCCAAAGCTTAACCTACATAATACAAATTTAAATACAATTTTCTTTAGTTCGCTTAGTTTTTGCTTGAGTTCAATGAACACGTCGATCAGACCTTTCACGCTATTCACATTTGTATATATGGCTTTAATATCTGGGCCTTCCATTAGCGCTACGTAGGGCCCTGAACAAAACACCAAACACACACATATACATATCAAGATACTAACAACAACAACAACGCTACAAATGTTTTAACCAGTCCAAACCAATCAAATTGAACAATTTTTTTGCCAATTTGAATTTCTAACGCACTCTAAACAAGAACTTTGTTTTTCTCTTTTCTCTTTTTTATGTTACAATTTTCTGTTTCTTGGTTTAACTCTGTCTCGCTCTCGCTCGCTCGCTCGTTCGTTCGTTCGCTCGCTCGTACGTTATGTTTTCGTTTGGTTTCGTTTATTGCCGAATGTCGTTACGCTCTCACAACAATCAACCTCGCTCGCTATCTAGATAATTAATTTACTCTCCCAAGTACAGGAGAATTGTTCGCCGGAGGAGGCACGCCTCATAGATAAAGTATTGGAGTTCCTGAAACGCGAAGGGCTCTACAGCCCGCAGATGAAGGAGATACGCACCGACGATCCGATAGCCACCGATCTCATTGGGGCACTGCTAACGGTGTGTATCATCGGCGTTCGCAGTGTATCGGCACGCTCTCTTGTCCCACAACCGAGTAATCGGCTTTCTTGCAGGGTCCGACGCTCTATTCCTCACGGCGCAGCTCAAACGACTCCATCATACGGATAGGAAACCGGGCTTCCACCATAATGCCTGCCAAAATGAAGGTGAGCGAACGCTTGGCGCCACGTTTCGGCACCGTTCCATATTGATTCGACTCGTATTTCCCCACTAGGCTACCCCTCACATCATGGAACTACTTGAAGAATCTCTCAACTGGGAATTTGACATTTTCAAACTTGAAGATATCACCGACAAGCATCCGTTGCTGTATCTGGGCATGGAGATATTCCGGCGATTCGATGTGTTTGCCACGCTCAACGTGGACGAGAGCGTGTGCAAAAGTTGGCTGGCCGTCATGGAGGCCCACTACCACGCCAACAATTCATATCACAACAGCACACACGCAGCGGACGTCATGCAAGTGAGCCTCCCCCCGCCCCTCGGCTTCAGCTCTTCACTACACTCAACGCTCCACGTTTCTCCATTTCGCAGGCAACCGGCGCATTCATCATTCAGCTGGCCGCCAAGGACATGGCAATGGATCGCATCGACGAGGCGACCGCGTTGATAGCCGCCGTCGCACACGACGTCGATCACCCCGGCCGCTCGTCCGCCTTCCTCTGCAACTCAAATAGCCAATTGGCCCTCATGTACAATGACCTGACTGTGTTGGAGTCCCATCACGCTGCAACTACTTTTAAGCTCACCTTAGGTAAGTGCGCCCGCCGAACGACCGCCCGTCGGCTTCGCCTCATTGGTTCGTTTCTCGTTCTTCTCGTCCCAACAGCTGATGATAAGATCAACATTTTTAAGAATTTAGACAAGGAAACCTACAAATCGGCGCGCAGTGTCATCATCGACATGGTGCTGGCGACCGAGATGACGCGGCATTTCGAGCATCTGGCCAAGTTTGTGAGTGTTTTCGGCACGGACGAGGAGCCCAGAGATGTGAGTTGTCCCACAAGAGATACGGACAATGTGTTGACCCATTGACTCATTGCAGATCGTGCAAACGGACGAAGACAGCTCGATCCTGATAAGGCGCATGCTGATCAAAGTGGCCGACGTCAGCAATCCAGCACGGCCGGCCGCCTACTGCGTCGAATGGGCGCGCCGCATCGCCGAGGAGTACTTCATGCAGACCGACGAGGAGAAGGCCAAAGCGCTGCCGATCGTGATGCCCATGTTCGATCGCGCGACCTGCAGCATACCGAAGAGTCAGATCGGCTTCATCGAGTACATCATTCAGGACATGATGCACGCCTGGGACAGTGAGTACACCAAGGACCAGCCACGGTCCGGCGCGACGCATTTGCGCACACATAATGCATTGATTGAATTGTGCAGGTTTCATCGACATGCCGGAGCTCATCACGTACATGCAGATCAACTACTCGCAGTGGAAGAAATTCGAGGAGCAGGGCATACACACGCTGGCCGACATCAAGGGTAAGCAGGCATCACTTAACTGCAAGAAGAACGCCAAATAGCATTTGGCATTTAAGAGGTTGTTTTCCGGCCTATTAAAGCCGCAACCCGTTCAACCGTCGTGCACGTTGACAATTGGTGAAACTGAAATGGAGTATTGCATGCAAAAGTAGAGAACGCAGCGCAGAATGACTGAGGCAACTGACTGAGGTGGGTGCATGATGCCGGCGGAGCCAGCGATTCGGAGCGGAATGCAAGAGTGCGGAGTGCGTGGAGTTCGCGGCTGTGTGAGTGAGTGAGTGTGTGAGAGGGCGTAAATGCTGTACATGTAATGCTTAGGTGCGTGGGTGTGCGCGACGGATGACTGCGTCGGCGTTGGCGTTGGCGTTGGCGTTGGTGTTGGCCGTGACAGTTGGCCGTCATCGTGCACTGGACGGCGAACGATTCGGATATACCAAAAATATACGAAAACTTGTTGGCAAGCAGCAAGTCGAGCGCTCAGACTGTAAATAGATCTGGCAGCGCTTCGATCCATTTGTACGCAATCTCGCATTGCACATAAAACTGTTCGTTTTTCTTGGGCTGGACTCAAACATTGAAACACGCAAGCACACATACACATACAAACCCATGCAGATCAAATCACAAACATGAAAATCTTAACAAAATACTGCATACATATGTAAGTAAGATGAAGTTAAAGCAAAAACAAAAACACACAAAGGAAACCAACAAAAACAAAACAAAATTGAAAACTTATTAGTAAAGTTAATGTTAAAGAAGAATGTATTGTAATTAATGTTGTTGATTATAAAACCACTTGTCATGTTTTTAAGACAAACTATACGTTTTAACAATTTTGAACAGGACAATCTCTGTAAGAAATACTACGGATTTGCATTTTATTGTAAAAAAAAAATTTTTGCTATACTTTTTTGATTTTCAAACTTTATTCTTAACTGAAAAGATTCTACTGAATGAACTTTTACAAAATATACAAAAAAGCCAATCAAGCACACAAAACTGTAACAAATCATCACACATCTGTCTTTCTCTGTAAGAATCGACAACTAAAATGACTGATCCGAAACCAAGCCAACAAGCTGAGAAATGCAACTGACACTGAAACAATTTTTTGTATGTGTGTATGATACTTTATATTTTAAATGATTGACAAAAGCAACACGCAACAAAGTAACAAAAGTGCACAACAAGATTGAGTAAAGAATTTAAGAATAGCATTCGAAAATTGTAACTGAAGAGAAATCCGTATTGTTAAGCGGAAGTAAATCAAATATTAATTTTAAGTTAGCGAAAATTTCCTCCATTTTGTGCTACGGTTAGCTAATAGTTTAAACCATTTACACATAGTCTGACACAAGATCACAAAAATCACGTCTCAAAATGTTTGCTCAAAAGGCAAAGTCAAGCAAATAATTAGCAAGGAATCATTCAATGTCGGTTCGCTCGACCATTGCGCCGAGTGTTTGAGTCTTCGTTGGGCGTTGCTTCGCGGTAGACGCAACTGATTGAGCCTTCCAATGCACTGTCGATGGAAGTTTATGTTCATAACGTGTAATGTGTACAAAACAAATTACATACAACAAAAACAAACAAACAAACAAACAACAACAACACAAACAGCTAATTCAAAATGCTACTTTCTAAAAGCTTAAGTCCAAAATTGTACTAAAGATCTTAAATTAAAACAAAAACCAAGCAGAACTAAAAACATACAAAAAGAAAAAAATATGAAATGAAAGAAAATCATGTTTGCTCCTTGCAGGTTAAGGATTAATTACGTTTAAGCATTAGTAAATTTTATGGCAAATAAAACACAAGAAAATTATACAAAGCAACAGAAACAAACTTATTATTTTCGTCTTTCTTGCGTATTTGGTGTGTTTTGATTTAATTCGTTTCAATTATTATTGCGTTTCGAATTTTATACACATATATGTATATGTGTGTGCACATTTATTTGTGCAGCTTATGTAGCTTCCAATTGCCATCAAGTAGTCCGACATTATGCCAACTGCTTCATAACATTCTAGAGACTTGGAATTTATGTCGAAGACTGCCCAACTTACTACTCACTATGAATATTCATAGTGCAACACATATCAGAGTTGTTTTTGACCACTAGATTAGGTTAGCTCCGGCGAGATGTCAACAGAAGACGCTAATAGGGCTTAACCCTTTCGCTATTTTGTTGCCATATGGCAACATGCTACTTTGTGGACGTCTGCATCCTCTATGGTTGCAAGAATACATTTTTTTGCTAGTCTTTAGAATAGTTTGAAGTTTTAGGAAAAATACGAAATTAATAAACTGAATAGTTAAGTTTAAAGAAGAGAAGTATACACGTTGTGTTAATGGTATATCTTGTAATAGTAAAGGAAGAAGAAGCAGAAAAAATTAGAGAACTTTTTAATTTGACGTTTTCTTTCAATTTACACACTTTTTTTCTAATTTTGGCTGAAGTAAATGAAGAAATATTCAAATTTTCGTTGTGCGTAAAAAGTTCTATGTTTAACCCTAATTCCCAGAATTTTAAAAGTAACGTAAACCCAGAAGTGAGACTGTCAGGCTTATATGAGCTAAATTACTGAAAACATTTGCTTAAAAAGTACAAAAACTGTCTAAAATGTTAAATTTATTAATGCAATATAATTCTAACATTCCATTAGAGGATTACATAAAATAATGGAATCGAAAATCTTTTGGATTTATCATCATTTGAAATCTTTAGCGAGACTGTGAGGCTCACTTCTGGGAATTAGGGTTAAGTAATTATTACAGCCACAACGATGTGGTTGCTCTCATAGAAAAACACTATAAAATACAGGGTCCGAGTATAAAAATTAAAACATTTCTTATGGAATGTTGCTAATGTAACCACATAGAAGCCTAGGACGTAAAATTTAAAATTTTAACTTTCCCCAGTAAAAACCTGTAGCGAAAGGGTTAACTGAGATTTTGTGAGTAACCTAAACAAACTTCAAAAGTTGTAAAGATTTTTTGAAATTACAATGGGACTCTTCGGAATAGTTTAGCTTAGGAATCAAATCATTTTCACTTGAGTGCTCTGTTTTCTATTACTAAGTCAAGTCAATAAGTCAAGTTAAGCATCGAAAATCGTTGCTTCTACTGACTCTCTCATAACTAATTAGTTAGTCTCTCACAACTATTTTTTCTTATAATTCTCAGTCTTTAAATTAATTGAGCTGAGTTAAAGGACCTTCGTGACTACTTTGGTGGTAACATATTTGTGTTTCAGTAACTTCATTGACTTTATTCCAATATAAATGGTTGAAATTATTGAAAATTTAACAAAGTTTAGATTAGAGTGTTGGTTTCTTTTTGGTAGGAACTTACTTACTTAATATTCCTCTTTGGTTTTGTTCAATTCTATTGTAAGAATTGTAAGAACTTATCGCAAATGTTCTTTAGACTTGGTATTTTAATATTGTTTTAACTTAAAATTTGAAAATATTTTGTATTTTCTAAGCGTATGTAGCCCCCTCTATTCTTTTCAAATATTTCAGCTGGTTGAGCAAACCAAAATGGCAGGAATTTTATCAATTAGTCAAAAGATCAAGAGATCAAGAGATCAATCACTGAAAGACCTGCACAGATTTATACATTTTTTAAATTTGTCGAGTGGTTTATATATATTCCACCTATTTGTAGATATACATTTTGGTACATCCCCTCCATAACATATTCTAGCCATATTTATGTTGGAAAAAAACACTATTGAAAAACTATTTTCTAAATGATTAAACTAAAGTTTTATTGAAGTTGTTGAAAAATGTTATTCATACACTATTTTACGAATGATAAATCGAGTATTGTGTTTTGAAAAATTCATAAAAAAATTTCTTACAAATTGTTGTTTTAAACATATGTTTTCTATTTATATAATTCTTGCGACATAAAAAAATTATAATGAGTCTGTTGAATTTAGATTTGTAAGCAAACAATTCCTTATTTCGGCACCGTTAGACCTCTTCCATTCATTTACCATGTTTGGTTTTTCTCTTTACATGTAATAAATATTACTAACTAGATAACCCGGTTGAAGTCGTAGAACCTAAAATTGATTTTATTCTAACTACACGGTCACAGTTACTGAAATCTGCCGAACTTTCCTTGAGAACTTTCTAATTATAAATGTTATAATATCCTCAAACTCAATGTTAATTTATTATAGCTAAGCTGCGAAGTCAATTTACCTGATCAAAATAAATGTTTGCAAAATGTAATGAAATTAGCTTTAATCAAATCTGTTCTTAAAATCCACCAAGTTGCATTAATGCGTGACTTAGTTAGGCTCAAAATTTGGGGCGCGAAATTATGCGCCATTTCCCTTGTCCAATGCCTGCCAAGTTTTACCAGTAGAACGACACATCTGTGGGATGACTGTGTACCAAATTGCAATGCTGTGCCGCTTATAATTCCGAAGACATTCCATTTTAAAGACGATGAGATCCAATGCCCACCCCATTCTTCCAGTCGAATTGTGCATCTAAATGGTAAGTTCGTACCAAGGTTCATTTATGTGGGAAAATTTAAGCCGTAAAAACAGTGCCACACCCTTTGTTCCATTTCCGTCAATGAATGAGGCGAATCCATTTTCGAGTTTTAACGAGACTAACGCACGGCAATTGACATATACATATATATATATATACATATATATATAGATTAGCCATTATAACTTCATATTCATTAAATTTCATTATCATTTATCAATTAAATTCGACTGAAACCGTCACAAAGAAACCCGACGATGCAACACCGAAGTTCACGTAAAGTCTTTCAAATCTAAATAGTTCGTTTATCTCTGAATCTGAGTAGCTTGTAATGCATTAGATAAGTAACGGAATGTCTAAGAGCCACTTTTCTATCGATGTGTGTGTATGTACTATTGTTATTACTCACTGTACGTCTAGGCCACCAAATGTGAATTAAGAACCAAACTATTGACTATGCTGGTCATGGTACGATTAGGAGAATTATCAAAAGAAAATGCCCCACTATCACTAAACTAACTAATAAATAAATAAATGTATGAATTACAAAACATATGAGGCCAACAAACGGATATATTTTTATGACAAAGAAAGCAAGGAAGCCAACTACTATTAAATAATTATCTAAGTGAACTGTGTGTAGGATGTGTCTGTGCAATGTGCCGGCTATTGCATGTTGCCGGCACCTTAACCTACGCAAAAAATTAATAAATACAATTCAAAGAAGTTCGATGTACTTACAATATAAAAATGATGTTTGTTAAAAATATACATACACACTTACCTATTGTAATAACAAAAGTTTGATAAATAAAACAATATTTATCATTGGCGGCTTAACTGGCCGTGTCGTCTGTCAACAACGCCATGTCGTTTTATGTAATCGGTGGAATATGGAAATCGTAAGGGTGCTTGAACGAAAAACCAAACCAAAGCTAATGCGATGATGGAAAAATCCGTACGTGATTGAGCAACTCTTGGGGAAGTCTAACTTTGTGCTTAGAGTTTCACCGGGTGCGCCCAATGTTCAGTGACTCATACAGGTAACTTATCTATCAATGTGAAGCCATTTTTCATTTAGATTTTGAGATTTTAGTTTAGATTTTTATTTTTCGACAGTTTTGATTACATATTACATCTACCACCTTGATCACAAACTTCTGGAATTCATTCACAAAATTCTTAATCGACTACAAAATACTTATGTCAGAGCTCAATTCAGTTTTTAAAACACTTGTAGTACTCGATTTTCGGTATGTTCATCAGATCTATAATCGATTTTTCGGTTGCTGAAACGCATTGCCCGTAATGGTCTTTTGAGTCGATCAAACAGGAGAAAGTCGCAGGTTAACTGAGACCGCTACACGATGGTGATATCGAGATCTTATTGATCAAGGAGGTATACTCGTATCTCACTATACGAGAGCTTTTTGCATTGCGGCATTTTGCTATAACGAACTCTGTAATCATGACATTTTCTCGATTCACTGCCCTCAAAGATTCATTATACCACAAAAAACTGTACTCAGCTCTCGGCTCAAACATTTAAGCTTTAGTTTTGATTCGTTATAGGGCTGTTTGCTTTACGGTCAACTCTTTCGGAACATACATTTCAAGTACACTAGTTATATGTAAAATTTACAAAGCCATGTTAGGGAGTAACGATGAGCTTCTCGTCGCGATTCATGTTACCATACTCTAACTCTATTGGTTCGAAAGTTATTTTAAAAATGGCGGAAGCTGCAATTCTAATGAAGTACAAAAATTCGAATTTATTTGAGAAGCAGTATTTTAAATCATAAACAGATAAAAAATCAATGAAGCGAAAATAATGAAATTTTGACACGTGATCAAGGAGATTTTGGGTTTTAACATACTTACTTTTCAAGAAAATTCTTTATAAATTTTCAAGGATATAAAGGATTAAAATTTTGAAAGGACCTTTTTCATATCCTTTTTTTACAATTAGATAAAAAATTAATTTCATTTAAATTCTTAAGCCTTTCCTCTTTCATTTGATATACATATCGCTATAATCTCACGAGGTTAAGTATTTTTTATATATTTTTCATTTTGTATCCCCTTCAAAATTTTGAAGTTTTTTTAAAAGGACAAAGGATGTAGAAATAAAAAACTGAGTACGCAGTATTAGTATGTTTGGTCTCTAGTTTCACGCCCATATGGATTTTTTCCGGTGTGAAAATTTTTTTATTTTTTGTCGCACGGTGTTATATATGCACGATTAAAGCGTAGGAAACTTCCACAAATTATTAAAACTTCAATAGCATTAATTATTAATAGCTTTCAACCAAAAGCAATCAAGCAGTAAGAGAAAAACAGTAGGACATTTATTACATATTTTATTTACAAGCAACGACTAAAGGTATACGAGAGCTTATCACAATGCCGACAATAAGTCGACGTATAGCTACGCAAATATTTACAGTTAAAGTGCTATTACACAGGCAACAAAACAGCACAGAAGAAGAAGAAGAAAAATCCCAATAAAATGAAAGTCAAAATGCTGTGCGCATCGGTTAATAAATGAAAGCCCCAGCACCATACACTGATAATTTCTACGCAATTATCGTTGAAAATGTTAAAGAAAAAACAAACAACTCAATGCTGTTACAACGACAAGATCGAATACCAAAAGTCAAAAAACTAAAAGAGTGAAAAACTTTCGTTTTTTATGACCTAAAAATAAAGCGAAACAAGAAAACAAAATAAAAGCCAATAAAATCAATTCATCAGATTATGTAAAAAAAATTAAACATTCATATGTACCTATGTGAATATGTGTGTCAGACGCATGCTGGTGCGGTACACTATGCGCGAGCGGCATGTGACTTTCGACTAAAGCAGATTTTATTTTGAGAGTAGTGTGAGTATGGATGACATATTGTACTGTACCACTTTTGTTTATTTGTTTATTAAATTAAGTCTAATCAAATTACAGACTTTGAGAAATGAGGGTGTAAATTCAAACAAATTCTAAAAATATACTTAAAGCTACTTACAATTAGATAACATGGTGCAAAATACGCTTAAAGGTAACGCAAGATCAATATCCAAAGAATTTGAGAGGTTATTAAATTCAATTAGAACTCTTGTAATAGGAGCATTTTTGGCATAATTGGTCTTGTTAAAGCCAACATTAAAAAGCTCAGACCGCCGAAGAGATCTGGCAGGAATATTAAAATTAATTTTTTCAAGAAGAGACGAGCAGTCAATAAGTCCATTCACGATATTATATAAAAATTTTAATGAGAGAAAACATCTTCTGTTAAGTAACATCTTCTTTTAATTGCATTCACAGTGTTTGCCAGAAGAGAATAGAATAGAAAAACATAACGTCAGTTCACTGTTTAGCTTTCATGGATGCCTGTAGAGATCCTGTTCCGTAAGTCATTTGATCGGACATTGACTTGTTCCCAGTTGATAGTAAATTGCTTCACATCTGCTTGTCCTCTTCGAGAGTTGCGCGTAGCATGCCTCGTGCTCCCACTGCAGACATCACACATTGGTGTGATGGTGTAATTTAATGGCTCATCTCTCTTTTCATGTTGTCACTGCCGCAGTAACACCGAGAATGAATAGTTTCTGTTTGAGTTTTTAATACAAATACATTTTTATTTTGATTTCTCGTTTGCTTTTGAATCTCTTTGCGCACTGTGCTCGAAAACTTTATGTCGTTTATTCCGCTTACAGCACTGGACACGATCGGAGGTTTCACTTGAAGTGCGCGCAAGTTGTAACGTCTTCGGAAGCCGAAATTACAGCACTTAAGCCGTACAGCGGGGCCACATTCGAAAACGTAAGCTTCAGCCAATTTGGGTGCGTTGCGGTGCGCACGCGTGCAGCTTGAAACAAGTTGTCGCATTGTTTGTGTGTTTGTGTTTGTGTTTGTTCTGTGTGCCAAGCAATTTGGGTCAAATTGAAAGCTGCAGACGGTTGACTAAAATAAATATTATAATCAGAAACTGCAACCGGTGTGCAACAGTCGCATTCGATGGACAACATAAATGCAAATACAAAGTCGCACTGTAATTTTCAGTGTGGTATTCAAAAGAGCAGAAACTGAATTCATTGCAGTTGCATAAAAGGCAATACGGAAAATACTAAAAGAAAATTAAATAAACATAAACAACTTTAAAGCAAAGGAAATCATGGAATGTGTGTTAAAGTACCAAAAAAATTAGATTTTCCTGTGACACATTACAGATGCCGAAATCCACATTTTATGCGGAGCGCGTGCCGTATGAGCAGATCGCCAAACTGGCCATTAGTGGCGGCTATTCGGCCATCTATGCCCACGACAAGCCTGCTGTGGATGTTGTAGGTGACTGGAAGACGCGTTACTGCTCGCTGGCTGACACTTTCCAGCCGATCCTGGATCGTGTGCACAATTTCGAAGTGCGAGCGGACGATGTGTGGATAGTGACGAGCACAAAGTGCGGCACCACCTGGACGCAGGAGATGACTTGGCTCATAATGAACAACTTTGACTTTCAGAAAGCCAAAGAGATTGATCTAACCATACGCTCGCCATTCCTAGAGTGAGTCAAACAAAATAAACATAATATAAATAATTGAAAAAACATTTATAAAGCATATAAAAAACAATTAAATTGAAAACAATTAAAATCCAATTAAATGCACAAATTTTGAACAAATCAGAAAACCTTAAATCAACAGATTTAACGGCGTTGTACCCAATGTACCACACGACACCATTGAAGCAGCCAATGAATTGAAATCTCCCCGCTTGATCAAATCTCACTTACCCGCCTGGCTGCTGCCCAAACAAATTTGGACCAAAAAGCCAAAGGTATGCAACAATATTCAAATTTATTTCTTTGAACTTTTATTTAAATTGTCCTCATTGATATTTTCATTTCATTGCATTTGTTGTCGCAGCTCATTTACGTCTTTCGCAATCCCAAAGATGCAGCCATCTCGTACTTTCACCATTGGCGCGGCATGGTCGGCTACCAGGGCAGCAAAGAGGAGTTCATGCAGTCCTACATTGATGGCTACGTCAATTTCAATCCCTTCTGGCCGCATGTGCTCGACTTTTGGCAGCTGCGACACGAACCGCAAATCTTCTTCACCAGCTACGAGCACATGAAGCGCGATCTGGCGAGCGTTATCAAAGATGTGTGCCAGTTTTTGGGAAAAGACATACGTAAGGATCAGCTAGGACAGCTTGTGGAGCATTTGTCCTTCGACAAGATGAAGGATAATCCCGCTTGCAATCATGTTAAGGAATTCGAGAGCATGAAGGCAGCAGCAGGCCGAGAAGTGGACGAGTTCAGGTAGGTGCATGTAAGAGTTGGGGTAGTAGCAAATTATACCATTTCGGTTTTTACATTTGTTGGTTCTATTTAAAATTTAAAAGCAGATTTGTGCGACGTGGCGTCGTTGGCAGTCACAAAGACGAGATGCCAGTGGCTGTCATACAAGAGTTCGATGATTGGATTGAGGACAATTTGAAGCAGTTTGATCTGAGAATTGATGACTTTACTAATTACACTAAATATTAACTTTTATTTGCTATGCCATGTATACAATTATTACTTTTCTAAAATACACAATGTTGTGACGCTGATATGCCTTATTAGTGAATGTCTTTATTTCAATTACGATTTTAGTGGTTTGCACAATATGTTGTTAGACCATTGCAAACTTGCAAACCACTCTGAGGTGTGTTAATTGTGTCAATCGAATCAAACACCCATTACAGTAAGGAAACTGTTGTCGACGCTAGTTTGTGGTCAGCTTATCACAGCTGATTCTTATAAGCGCTGATAGTGACAGCGACTGTGCAAACAAAAAGATTTCAGTTACACTCCACATTCTACCGATAGCTCACCGCACACCGGTACTTCTTTCTATTTACATAAACCATTTACATAAACCCCATATAAACCCGTTATAAAAGCGAAATGCAAATCAAAGAAGTTACGCCAAAAAGCTATCCCAGCAACTTGCTATCCAAAGACTGGACGCACCGAAAATGCTTATTTTAAAAAAATGGCTAGGAATTGGCCAACAAACGACATGGATGTTAGAGATGACGATGTCTGGATGGTGACACCGATAAAATGTGACACCACCTGGATGCAAGAGCTACCAAAAACATGGACTTGGAATACCGTTCACCATTCATTGAGTTAGTTGGCTGGCAACTGCCAGCTGATCATAATTAAATTTTTTTCGAACAACTCTGGACCAAACATCCCAGGAATGATTACAGATTTGAGGTTATCCTGTGTCTAAAAGAACATTTTTGAATTCGTTTTTAACTTAACCTCTTTGCGAAGACCGTTCATGTATTCCGTAATCCCAAAAACACCATAATCTCCGAATTTTATCCTAGGGCCAGCATGGGTTTTGCTATAAACAAAATGCTGGAGGAATTTAACTCGGCTGTACTCTGTACACCCTTTGAGCAAGCCACCGAATTCTATGCACTGCGCTGTACTAAACTGGATGTACTAAACCAGCTTCGAGGGAATGAATGGGTTTTACACTGAAACTCTTTCGCAGTCAACCCCAGGACAAATCATCGCTGGGCCTTTGATCAACACAAACAATGAGCCACACAAGGAAATTGAAACGGTAATTGGTGCGATTTTACAGCAATTAAATATGGGTTGTTTCGCTTACATGAAGCGAATGCCTACAAAGAGGAATTGTCGGCGGAGCTCATTAGCAAACTGGACACTTGTATCGAGTAGCAACTTGCCCACGACAAACTCACCGTGAACGAGCTGCTTTTACTGAACTACACCAAACCATTAATTTAGACTTAGAACCCGCAAGATTTTTAATTAGTAGTACTAAATTCTAAGATAATTATTACGATTCTGAGTGCTACCGAGTGCATTAACGAATTAAAAAAAACCCAAAATTTAACTTTTTAATAAATTTCTTTATTATCCCCTTCAAAATACTCTCATCCTGCGTCAATACATGTATGTAACGTTTGATCCAATTTTCCATACATTTTGTATAGGCCGCCAAAGGTATGGCCTTCAGCTCACGCAGCGAATTCTCTTTTATGGCCTCTATGGTCTCAAACCGCCACGCCAAAACGCCACAAAACGTTTGGTCGGCATAACTATCAAATTCATAAACCCATGTTTCGTCACCAGTAATGATGCGTTCGATAAATTTTGGGTCGCTGTCTGCATTGGAAGTCATCTCTTTGGCCACATCAGCACGACGCTATTTTTGAATGAAATTCAGCTTTTTTGGCACCAGCCGAGAAGCGATGCGTTTCATGCCCAAAATATCAGTTAAAATGTGTTCGGCTGATCCAAATGAGATGCTCAACAACACAGCAAACTCTCTAATCGATACACAACGATTTTCCAACACGATTTGCTTCGCCGATTCGATTTTTTTCTTCGGTAACAGACGTTGATGGCCGTCCAGGGATCTCATCGTGCGCTAGGCTCTCTCGGCCACCTTTGAACCTTTTATACCATTCGTATGCTCGTGTTTTCGACATACACGCTTCACCATACGCCTTTTGCAACATTTTCAACGAATCGGCACACGAAATTTCATTTTTAACACAAAATTTTAGGTACGCGCGTTGTTCTAATTTTTCATCCATTATGAAAATCGCCACACAACAATTTTTCGACTTCTTCGTATAGACGCCAATCGAATACTAATATTACGATATGCGTCAAAATTTGACAGAACACCAATAAAAGTATTGCTAACGTTGAGAAAACAAAAATTTACCGATTAGATAAGCGCGGCAATTCAAAATTCCCGTTCTTTTTTGATCACAAGGTAAGTAAACATTGCATTCTGTGAATGCAAACAAAATGGAGAGATGTGTAAATTATCTCTGATATAAAATATGCCTTAAAGTTCTGATTTTAAAACAGGTTGGCACGCTGAATGTCTCGGAATACTAATAGATAATAAATTGAAAATTCATTAAAAATCAAAAATTGATAATAAATCTTAATCTTACAACTTACATATTATCACTTTTACATATGAATATTTGCTTAAATCATGACAGCATAAATTTCAAGTGTTCCAATGTATCGTTAAGTTATTTTAAACTGGTTAGAATGTTGTCGTAAAACACCCATTAAGGCCGCAAGTGAAGCCGTTGCGATATTACAACAAAGATAGATATGTGTGTGTGTCCCGTAAACAAATCTATGAAGAGCAAAGAACAAAGAGAAACCTAAGGCAGAGTAAATGACTTACAATCTAGTAGTCCCAGCTCTATTGAAAAATATTTAACATTTAAATGTGGTATACTTGCTTTTAGAGATTAGAATCTTCGTATCAAAGTGATGTTACTAGAGCCAACCTTAATTAAATCAAATAAATGTTGCAATGAATGAACTCAACAGAAACTAAAATTGTAAACAGCAACTATCAAATGCATTCGTGCTCGTCGCTCTATTTGTCTGATATGCACCTTATCGCTGTTACAATAGCCAAAGGAATGTCAATATGCAAGCGAGTGCGTTATCTACGCGTATTAGGTGCCTGCACCGCCACTCGAGCGCTCAGTGTGCACTTTAACTCGCCGCTGAAAACTGCAAACAAATGCAGAATGCCGACTGAAATCAAGCCAAAGAGCGCTCCCAGCGCACTGCTCGACAAGGACTGGACACAGCGGCGCTGCTTCGCACATAGCGGCGCTCAAGAATTCTTCGACGAATTGCACGACCTGCACGTGCGACCGGACGATGTGTGGGTGGTCACGCTGCCCAAATGCGGCACCACTTGGATGCAAGAGTTGGCTTGGCTGGTTTTGAACGATTACGATTTCGAGCGCGCCAAGCAAGAGCCGCTAGAACTCAGATCGCCATTTGTAGAGTGCGTTGCAAAAAAGAGAAGGAAATTGAGTCGAATACTGACCGAGTGTCTTTCTTTGCAGATTTGCATTAATTTTAAATTTGAGTGGCAATGAAGCTTTTAAAGCACTAAACGATGCCACTTCGCCGCGTCTAATTAAAACGCATCTGCCGTTGCCGCTCTTGCCGCGAGAGGTGTGGACCAAGAAACCAACGGTTCGATGATAATTTGAGCAAAGTTAATGAGTGAATGTATTGAGTGTTATTCAAAATGAGTGTTTTTTTTTGCAGTTAATCTATGTTTTTCGCAATCCCAAGGACGCTTTAGTGTCCGCCTATTATTTTGGCCAAAATTTCGGTTACGATTTGAATGTAACATTGGAGGAGGTTGTGCTGCGAGACCTTCAAGAGGAACTAGAGACAGACGCCCTGTGGAATCACGTGTTGGAGTTCTACGCATTGCGCCAGGAACCCTGGATACACTACACAAGCTTTGAGAGAATGACATTGAACTTGAGAAAGGAAATTTCCGATGTTTGTGCATTTCTTAAGCGCACTATAACCGAAGAACAGATGGCCAAGATGCTCAAACATCTCTCGTTCGATGAGATGAAAAGTACGATTAGGCAATATGACGAGAGTTTATTAATTATTATATAAAAATTGTAGTACTTAATTCAACTACTGATAAGAGTCTACTAATTATTAGGTAATAATGCAGTGAACTAAATTACTCATGAAAATTCTTACTATTTAGAGTACTGACTGGAATGAGGCTCGAAACTCATTACTCAGCTCGTTTCTAAATAATTGAAACCTTAACTGCTAAAAAGTGCAGATTTAAGCTTCGCTAACATGCAAACCCTTTTATATGTTCCGAAGTTATATTAAATTATGTTAGGTTGGTTAGGTTTAAAGTGGTTCGATAATAACTTCTCCCATATTCCAAGTCAAGCAAGTCAAAAGTTCTTACTTACCCACTAAGCTTTTTTTGTTGCTGAACTAACCTGGATCCAAACTTAAATTCTATCTCCAATTAAAGACATCTGTAGAAAAAACAGCTTTATTGAGACCAGCCAAATCAGATTAAGTTAACCGTTTTAACTGCATACATTTCAGATAATCCACAGTGCAATCACCTCTACGAGATAGCAAAAATGCGACAGATGCGCAACACGCCATGCGTAGACAATAGGTGCAACTTTTTTTATACTAATGAATTCAAAAATTTAATATCTTTGTAATTCAAATAAAAAATAGTAACCTTTGGTTTCAGATTCATACGCCAGGGTAAGGTGGGCGGCCACAAAGATGAACTGTCTGTAGAATTGATAGCAAAACTTGATAAATGGATTAACGACAAACTTGCGCCATTAAAACTAGAACTGAACGATTTACTATTACTTTCTTAAGGCCTTAAGTTTCAGAAAATATATACAGCAGAAACTTAAGAAGGATGTTTCCTCTTCATATTCAATTAATTATTATTTTTTCCTAAAGCAAACAAAATTACCACTTACCACAACACTGTGTATTCATACATAGAATTGATCCCAGCATAATATTAAACTTCTCACATTTATAGTTTTTTCTTCTTTTTTTATTATCAGTTGTATAAAAAAACTAAATATAAAAATAAATTAAATAAAAATAATATTCGCAATAATGAATGAAATGTTGACGTAATGAAATGCTAATTTTTTTTCAGTTGCAAATATCTATGAAAAATACGCGCACATTTTTCTTGAACATTCTCTTATCGAAATTTTTGAGAGTAAAAAACAACAGTCTGTTCGATTAGCCACAAAGTCTGCTTTAACCGGTGCTGGTCTCCACCTTTCTGGCGTTTTCCTCCTTGGATGACGGACCCGTCTGCGAAATGGGCACAACACGTTCAGTGGCTGGTGGAGGCAGCTTCTTCATGGGCGCCGCTATCGTCAGCAGACCGTCCGATGACAACGATGAAGTCACCGAGTCGGGGTTGATCTCACCTGTGCAGCAAACAAGTAAGATGTACAAATGAAATTTCTGTCTTTATAAATCAGTTAAAGTTCGGCGACATACTTGGCAGCAGGTAACGCCTAGAGAACTGTCTGGACACAAAGCCATGTTCGTCCTGTCGTTCCTCGTGTTTGCCCTCGACAAGTACGAATTTATCCATGACCTTGACGGTGATCTCACTGGGTGTGAACTGTTGCACATCCAAGATGATTTCGAACTTCTCCTTGCCAATGTTCAGCGTGGAGCCGGATTCCTGTTTCTGCAGGCTGGTTGGTGAGCGATTCCAGGGGCGCAGATAGCCGGAACGCAGCATTGAAGGGCGGGCACTCCACACAGACGAGAGCAAATCATCACGCCTGGAAAAGAATTGATCGTGTCATTACACAAATATTTCGCTGAGAACGAATTTCTAGAATTTTCTTATTCCACTTACTTCAATCCAGTGCCGAAATGTTGATCCAAGAGGCGCGAGGTGCGCATTGGCATATCGACATCATCCCACCAATCGCGGAACATGAGTGGAACTACTGACATCTACGACAATCCAAATATGAAGAAATCCACAAAACCCGCACGCACAGTCGGTTTTCCAATTGCACAGTATTTGTTTTTTTTTGTTAATGAACAAAAAAGAGCAGAAACCACTAATGGTAATTAATAGAAATCACCACCAAATTTTGGGGAAAATAAAATTGGAATTAATTTTACGTTTAAGCCAAGAAAAGTTATTTTTTATATGTTATACATATATGTATACACCCACGCATATATAGTACATATATTTATTATTGCACACAAATTATTAAATATTTTTGTTCACCTTTCTTTTTAAATTTTAATTAAATTTTCCGTGAAAATGTTCACACCGTTCGATCGTTTGGCTGTTTGCGTCTTGCCAGTTGCGCGTTTGCAATGATTTTGAACTGAATATTCTGCGCGCTCGCCAATTTTATATCCAAAAATCTTGTTTGCATCTTTTCTTCTAGATGCTTACGCTAAAAATATGAAACAGAAAATTTCCTGCTAATTTTAGAAAAGCGTCATTTCGTTTTTAATTTACCCGTAGTGTGGTTTGCCGGCGGTGCTAGGCACGGCGCGGGCGTGGGTAGGTAAGTGGTAAGAAAATTGTCTCTTTGTGAGTTGCCAAACATGGGGTGAATGTATGCCGGAATACGGAGGTGGCAGCAGGGAAAGCCAACATTATTCATGCTGTGGCTCAAACGAGCACAATGACAAAGTCTGATGTGTTGCGAAAATAAACAATTTATCAGCGAGATATATTGAGATATATTTGAGAGATATTTGAGTAATTTTAGTTTACAACTAATTCATAAAATTAATAACATTATAAAATTAATTGAACGAGAAAAATAAATTGAAGAGGCAATTTGAAGCATGTGAAACCGAAAAATGGATCAAAAATTAATTTAAAAAAAGCAACAAATGTTTACAAATAAAAACTAAAAACTAAAACTAACTAAAGCTAAAAACTAACGTGATGGTTATATATTGTACTTGTATTTGGTTTGTATAGTGCAGCCGCCTTGGAGCGTTTGATCGCGAGTCTGGGGCAATGCTCGACTCCAGGTTGAATCCCTTGTCGTAGCCAACTACAAAATATTGAAAACAACAAATTCCTTTCGGCAGCTGCTCTCTTACGAAGAAACAGCAAACTTCTGCGAGTAAAACTGCCTTTGAAAAGATGCCAACGCACCGTTTGAAATCAACATAAAACTACAAAACTATAAAACTGTAAACTATAATTCGCTAAACAGCTCAGAAGATTGCTGAAACTAGGGCTTAGATTTGTACAGTATTACAATCGATCTTGTTCTATTCTCTCCTGTGCAATCCTTGAGATTTTAAAGTTGAAATTAATAACTCAAAAGTAATTTAAATATCTGTATTCAAAACATTTTTGAACATTTAAAACCATTACAATTGCTTCGATACTTCTACGTGATTCCAAAAATAAACAAATGAACAACCGGACACAATATTTTCGACACATTTCATTTTCTGTGTGTAAGGAATATTTTTAAAACACATGCAGGTGGTAAACAAGTGGCCAGCTCAACCAGAAACATGCAGAATGTACGAGAAATGACTGTAGACGCATCAACGCCACATCAGCTGTAATATGAATGTGGAAATATGCTTTGTTTACTATTTGACGGCCACATATCCTACATTCCAAACCAATTTTTCGTTCAATGACTCAGCGAAGCAGCCGAAACTTGGAAGCGAAAACATTTAAAATTCTTCGAAATTTAGCCTACAAATAGTTTTGTTGCCAGGCGTGTTGTTCGATTGCATACCATCAAAAAACGTAAATTATGATATTCAAATATTTCTGCAATATGTTTGGATTACTTTTGAAAAAATATGTGCAGAGATTCTTTTCACACGTTGGCTGAAAAACTAATCCAAGTGCTAGAAAATTCTAACATTGCCAAACAATGTTGGAGAGAAGGAAGAAAGCAAAATAACAACTAAAAAAGAAAGCAACGAAGACATGTTTTCCAATTTTTTTTTAGTTTTCCGGGCAAATACCTTTCAGTATTTTAAAAGTGTGCAGGTAGAATGAGTGTGGAACTGGCGCAAAGCCTTTATATCTTTCGCCTAGCACCAACGTGGGCTGTCGACGGCGGCATTCGATTTAACGTGAACATGAGCAACTTGAATTGTGGCGCGCAACAGCGACAGCATGCGGCTGAATCAGCGCGTATGACGTTGCACGCGCAAAAATAGTCACCTCACCAATACGAACTTATCGTCCATATATACTTTAATGCCTATTTTGCCCTCTTTTAATTGAATTTGTTTATATTAATAATAATAATAGTTTTAGTATTTTAATTTGGCATTTACTTAGATGTGTATGTTTTGAAGTAAACAAACATAGAAAAGTAGGAAAATAGATTGCAAACACAGCCGGCTTTCTTGCGTTTTCATGGCCATTGTGTAGTTTTGCTGTTCTATTCTGTGTATACATTTTCTCTCACAATAAACTAAGAAACAAACATGAATGAATATGAATGCCGAAAAAGATAATTGGCCGCTTCAAAATACATCATCTCTATCACATGGAGTCAGCGGATATCAAACTGTCATTTAAAACGAGTACTCTGCACTAAATGAAACAACAGCAATAGCACAGTTATTCATTAGGAATAAATGTAACGCAGCACACTTGACATTTGACATAAACCAACTGAACCCTCGGCACAAGTAAAACGCTCGACGGTCGCACGAAGCCGTTGCCTGCGAGCGCAAACGACATGAACGAAGAGTTAAGTGCCATTACGAAGTACACATTTAACAAAAACAAACTGCTTACAGAAATCAAAATAAAAACGGAAACACGTCATGACAGTAGCAACCACCAACTTGGAGAGCGACCGTCATTGGCCGATACACAGGCTCGCATGTGGGGCAACTATAAAAAGGGCGCAACTTTGCGGCCCGAAATTCACGCAAATTGAATCGAATTGAGCCAGCGTTAAAAGAAAGAAGAAGAGCTTATAAAAACAACACAATCGAATTGCAGCCGAAGTGGATCGCAGTCTGAGGCGGAAGTGGAGCACAAAAACCGAAACGAAAAAGGACAAGGAAAGCACAAACGCAAAGGCGAAGGCAAAGGAGAGGGAACACCATGAAAAAGGTGCGCTCGTGCAATTGGGCATATAATCAAAATGTTGTCAGCGTTTGTTTGCGTTGAAAGCCGTAAGTGGAATAAAGCACGATGAAAATTTAAAAGCGTTCATTTATCTTTGCAGCTAATGTTGGCCACCTTCGTCTATGCACTGTTGTGGCATGCAACAGCGCTGGCCGGACACATTGCCAAGCGCAGCTACTCGGATCAGAGCGTGCACGGCTACATGACTGAGGTACGTAAATCGCGTTTGCTCTAACTGGCATTCAATTCAATCAAATGTGTTTTGCAAATTTTTAACAGCGCACCTGCTGGTGGAATGAAGTGTGCAAGGAGGAGTTTCAGAATCTATTTCGCTGCAAGTGCCCACAGTTTTCTTACTGCCGGTTGGTAGCTCCCCATAAACAAATATCACATCAATTTATTTCATCTTTGGCCTTTCCTTGCAGCTCGCCAGGGCGCTACTACAATGCCTACTGCTCGATGACCGATACCGGCTACATCTGGACACAGCCCACCTGGGACTGGGGCCCTTGAGTGCAATCGCAATCACCACAACGACAACTGCCGCTAGCCATGTAAAGTCCACATGCAACGAGTCACACAAATCGAACTCATTGTACTGTCGCATACTTAGCAATGCGCATTTTTTCGCAAATAGTGCTGTATCTGCCATCACAAAAGCGACGCTCACCCACCCACGAGCGCACTCCCACACACTCGCAACAGTACTCATTTAAGTGCAATCCAATGCTTCCAACTTAGGCCTCCACGTAGAGTTAACCCCCCGAAAATCACATATTTTATTATGAGTGATACCGAATTGTACTTGTACTCGTAGTTAGTGACGTTGCAGCGTTCAAAATTCAATCACGAAACCGAATTTTCACGCACTTTATCAACACACTCGCACCGGTACGTACGCACGCACATGCATATTTATGTACACATGCACACGTATAGGTATCGGCATTATTACCTACCACATACGCCGCTTTGAAATGTCAAAGTCAGAGTTATTGTTGAGCGCATTTTGTTAAATAAAACCGTCATTTACCAAAACAAATTAGAACAAAAAACAAAACGGAAATGCCCACACATTTCGCATTATTATGCCGGAAAGTGCTTTTTGGGTAATAAATTAAAAACTGCTCCATTATTGCCATAATCAAAATGTTGTTTTTTTGTTCGGTATTTCTTTTCTCTCGTTTTGCTTTCCTCTCCATAGTGAGCATATGCCGTTGCTCCTTTTTCGTAAATGCTTTTTTGTTTTATTTCCGGCTGCGTGTGTCTGCTTGTGCGCCGGACATATGTACTTATGTATTAATACGTTGTATAATCGTCTGACTGTCGACGTCAGCAATTTGTTGGAAAATCAATAATTCCACGCGCATCTATTGTCTTTCGATAGAAGAACAGTGGGCTGTGGTGACAATGGGAAACTCAAAGTCTTGTAACCAAGAATGAACTGAAGAATGCACTGAAAATCACTCACATATAGAGAATGAAAGAAATCTTCCTATATTTTATGCCAATATCGAACCGCGAGTTTTTAATTTTACCCTTAGTTTTTTAATCAGAATTGGAACCCACGAGCTTATGAGTAGTAATACAGCTTGATGAAATAAAACCATTAAAACCTAACTTTTTTTAAGCCAGAAAACGCACCGCATTGATTAACCTACACCACATATTGTATCGATTGCAAATTTCTTTGCACACCAGTCCCTTTCAGCAAATACACAAATCTGAAACTAATTATTCCAGACATTTCGTCGCCTCAGAAAACGAATATCGTATGTTCCATTGAGCCTAGTAGTATATACGACATTTGTTTTCTGCGGCGACGATTTGCGAATTACATACTTCCAAAAATTGAGACTTGGTGAAGTGTTACACAAAATGATGATTTACTTCCACCATGCCTCGTCGAGCGCATGCGCCGAACCCCCTGCCTGGGCATACCGTAATCTACGACAACAGTAGCAGCAACAACGCTAATAGCACTACCAACAACAATAGCCGCCAAACAACGCTATACACTCATAAATTAAGTGCAACGTAGATTTGCGTGACTTCGGACATGGCAGTGTAGAAATTTTCGCCATCCTACCAAACAGCTGTGAGTAAAATTTTGCCAGCAAGTTCGCCACAACGAATCAGTAGCTCTGCGAAAAATTCTTTAAAAAAAAGTTTTATTGCATTTGAACAGCACGCGACACAATGTCCAGCACTGGCAGGAAGAATATGTTTGGTGTGTTGGTGATTTTGGCTGTTGCAACTGGATTGAGTGCTGGCAGTCACCTGCCGAGTCATCATCTGGACTATCCCGACGAGGCGCTGACGCTTAATGAGCGTTTCTTCAACGATGTTCGCGCACTGATTAAGCGCCGTCTCAAGGAGAATGCTGCGGTTTGTGCTCGTAAAACGCCTAGTTGGATGTGGTTTTTGATATTTTCGCCTAATCGATAGATACAGGAATTGCATATGGAAGCTGACAATGCCATCAGTGGGGGCAACACAGGCAGTGGCAGTGGCAGTAGCAGCAGTAGCAGCCAGGAAATGGCAGCAGCTGTAGAGCGCACCAGCACCAACAACATTGCTGTCCCGACCAGTGTGCCCACACCGGTGCTGGTAGAGAATTGGCCCACCAACAGTCACTCGTTCGGGCAGGTCACTTCAGTTTCTATTGATCCGCAGGGCAATCCGGTCATTTTTCATCGCGCCGACCGCTACTGGGACGCTAAGTAAGTCAACCAGCTGTTGGCATAAATGCTTCACTAATCAAGTGTTGTCGTTGTTGTTGCTATTGCTATTGCCCTTTCAGCTCCTTCAATGAGAGCAACATTTTCTATCTGATCGAGTATGGCCCCATCAAGGAAAAAACAATCTACATATTAGACCCGAAGACGGGAGCTATCAAATCCGGTTGGGGTGAGGAGATGTTCTACATGCCGCACGGCATGAGCATCGACGTGCACGGCAACTACTGGATCACCGATGTGGCCATGCACCAAGCTTTTAAGGTTAGTCTCTGGCGTGCGCTTTTGCTAAAATTCTGCCGTAATCACTCATTGGCACACAGTTTAAGCCCTACGAGACGCAACCACTGCTAACCATAGGCAAACGCTTCAAGCCCGGCTCTTCGGTCAACCATCTGTGCAAGCCCACGTCCGTTGCGGTGGCCACCACTGGCGAGGTGAGTGTAATACAAATTAAGCTTACCGTTAACATTTTTCCCTGCTAGCAAACTGTTTCGCATTTAATCTCACTCATACGCCCTGTTGTGCGCATTCTTTTGTTAGTTCTTCATTGCCGACGGTTACTGCAATCAGAGGATACTGAAGTTTAACGCTGCCGGACGTCTGTTGCGCACTATACCTCAACCGCCAGGTATGCCGCAATGGCGATTTAATGATATTTGTACTCATCCGTTCATTTCGCTCTAGAATTCCTTTCACTGCAAGTGCCACACGCCATCACTTTGCTGGAACATTTGGACTTATTGTGCATTGCTGATCGCGAGAACATGCGTGTTGTGTGCCCAAAGTGAGTTGAATATACATGCCACCACATCAAATTCATATCAAATATGTATGCATTTCTCTGTATTTCAACACAGAGCCGGCTTAAAGTCATCTCAAGGTGAAGGCCAACCCGCGGCTACCATACAGGAGCCCGACCTGGGACGTGTTTTCGGTGTGGCCGCCTACGGTGACATGGTTTACGCCGTGAATGGGCCCACATCAATGCTGCCCGTACGCGGCTTCACCATTGATCCCCGCTCAGAGACCATTATCGGTCACTGGGGCGATTTCAAAAATCCCCACTCGGTGGCCGTCTGCGTCAATGGCTCGGCACTGTACGTGACAGAGATTGGCACAAATCATCAATCTAATCGTATCTGGAAATATGTGCTTGTCTAAGCATGCGACTAATAGAAAAGAATACATACACAGCAAGAGACAACAATAACCAACGTAAATAACACAACAATAACAAATATCTACCAATAGAAAATCTAACCTTCCCCATATTGCACACGCCCACACAACGGTTTGAGGACAAAATTAAACGTAACTATTATATTGACATTTTTACCTCATACACAAAAAGCTAATAACAAGTCTACCGCAAGCAACAATACAACTTTACTGCAATTCATATTCACAAATGTATGTAAAATAAACACAAGAAATCAGTAATAAATTTGCGCTCTTGCACAACAACCGAAAATTCGATTTTATGTGATGTCTTTATCTGCAAAGAGCAAACTGTTTCCATTAAACTAATATAGTATATCAACAGCAATTGCAACAAATCTGTGGAGGAACATAGTTTTATTGAAAGCAACAATATGATTCTTAATATAATACAAATATATAAAGATGAAAACTGAAATATGTATGAAAATGCAAAAGGCACAAACTAATAGTACACTTGACATTAAAAACTAAATGACTAACAACTCTGTAATATAAGTGAAAATCTGTAAGAGATAAAATCCGTTGAATTTGAGTTGTATACCCAGCCGATAGGAACGATTCGTGATACGGTGTACGGCGTCGTCTCCGCACCCTCATTGTGTGGTACTCGTACGTGCTGCCAAAAGTTGATTTTGTTGCTTTATTTATTATAAGCAAATGTTGTTGTCCTTACAAAATTACAAAACAATACATTACATGCTATATTCAGTTCATACATTGCAATTTGTTTAATGCTAAACTTGCGTTTATATTAGAAAATCATAAGTATATAAAAATACAATAAACATTTTGTCGTCTACCCCTCACTAGTGCTGATCGTCTTTTAAATATATTATCTAATCGTTTGTGCCATGATTCTGGCACACCTTTTGACTAACATTGGGCGAAATTGTTACAAAACTTCACTGAAGCAGGCACTAGTCGAAAAATAAGCATGGATACACTTACACAAAACAGTAAACCCCTAGTAACAACTAATCGGAATGTGAGTACAAGTTTAAGATAAAAAATGCACAACAAATAAAAGAGATGCCTAAACAGCTATGAAGACTTTAAGCTACAAATCAAAAGGCAACTGCGCGGCTCGACATTATCTCAGGATGCAAGGCAACCAGGTACAAGGTAGCATAGTTCAGCCCATCCAAGTGGCAACCAGCTCCAGCGCCGCATTTAAATGTTCAAGCCAAGCGGTCAACTCCGCCTGCGTATCGGCAGCAAAGAAAACTGCCGCTGTAGCTACTTCTTCGCCGGCTTTGCATAAGCCACACTGCAGGCAGAAGGAGCGCTGACGTGCACACAGCTCGCGTGGCGCAGTCGTTAGTGGCGTCATTTGCACATTAGCGCGCAAATCGAGCGACAGCCACGGCTGCTCGCCCTGTGTCAATTCGTTTGCATCGGGCCACACACCAACTTGCAAACCGTCCAAAACAACCCAGCGGCGATTCCAGTTATGCACCGTGTGCGGATCCTGCACATTCAAGAAGCCACTATGCGCCTGCTTAGGAAAGCGCACTTCTGCGCGTCCGGTCAACGTTATCTCCTTGGCGAGATTTGTGGACTTTGTGCGCGCTGTGAGTGGCAGCCTGCAGCTTCTAGCGGCACGTAAGCAAACCTTGTCGCTGTTCTTCGTTTCACATTCCACATACTCGTAGGGTGCGAAATCGCGCGCATTCAGCAGAAAGCTGGCGTGCAGACGAAAGCGCGATGCAATCTCATCACACGAAGAGGACGATGACTTTGTGCTGGCCGTCAGTGGCACGGACAATTTCTGTAGAGATGAAAACAAAATGTCAACATTTCTTTTCAAAAACCACAGCGTTGGTTGACATTCACAAGCAACACAATGAACTTACAACAATCGGTCGCAGCGGCTCCAGCGCCAATGTCGACAGTTTGCGCAAACGCAGCACAAACACTTCGCAGCGCATTTCCACTTCCTCCTGCCCCAATGCACAGCTGAACTCAATGCTACAGTCCCGAAATATAGCCTCGCCATTTTGACACTCCACCGACTGCGTAGACTTTATAACACCACCGCACTCAAACGTCACAATGTAGAAGTAGTTGAAGAAGATGTCCTGGTTCGGGTCCGCTCTGATTGGCAACCGCATGGCATCGACATAAAACCGACGCATTTGCTGCTGCTGTTCCAGGTCACGTGCTGTTGACAGCGGTGAGTGATATTGCTTCACATCACGACGCAGTGCCGAGTAGAGCAGCAAACGCTCAGCCTCTACCATCTCCCGAGAGATTTCCAAGTTCGGTAACTGCCGGCATATGCTCACTGTCTTGGCCAGCTGCTGGGTTACGGGCTCCTCCTCATCCAAAGCGAACAGCACCTCCAGGTCAAAGTGCGACAACGACGAGTACAGCACTTCACTCTGATTGTGTAAACAGTTGCGATCATCAACACAACGAGCTGGACGAACCGAAGTTGTGGGAAAACTGAATGAGCTAGAGAGGCGCTTGGTTTCATTTCTAACAAATTTTTTGCTGCACCGCAAAGATTTCCGCAGCGCATTCTTCAAACGATTGAAGTGTGTCAAATAAAAGGATAAGGAGGTATTGGCGGCAGTGGGTTGACTGTCTCTGCTGTTGTTCAGAGCGCTGGCCGAGTTGTGTGGCGCACTTATAGCCTCATACGGAGACACCTCAGTCAAACTGGCGGCATGCGGCAATTGAGACGCTGCAGGGTTTGAAGTGGTCGATGCTTTTTGTGGTGTAGCTGGACAACTGCTGCTTTGTTCAAAGCAGGCAGGCACACTGATGTGCGTGCGGCGGCCTCTAACGTTGGATTGCTGCTGCGGACTTGTAGCCGAAGGTGACTGCAAATGTTGAGTAGGAAAATATATCTATATATCTATTTGTTTATGTTCAATATTTAAAATTTATAGTGAAAGTTAGTAATTTAAGTATAAATTAAGCATTAACATCAAACTTAAATAACTAAGACAACAGAAATATTAGTTTACTCTTACGTGAGAATCGCTGAAAGCCCAAAGAAATAAAAAAGAGTAGTGTATTTTTGTTTCAGTTTCAACTTTTTTCTTTACTTATTAACAAATGAAAAATTATGTTAAGCAATTATGAGTTATGAATGGATACGATTGAAAGTATTTGAAAAATGATTATTAGTTCTGTACAAAAGAATAGCGATAGTATGATAAAGAAGCATGAACTTAGCCATAACCACTATATGGTTGAAAAGCGATTAATAGGAATCAACAAAAAGTTCTACCTTAGTTGTAAAGGTTGGCTTTGACTTCGTTGGTGTGCTCTGGCTGTGGGCGTATGTGGGCGGCTCGTTGACGCTCAATCGCATTTGGTCGGCGGCAGCATCGGAGACACTATACAAATCAGCCTCATCTGGCACGTCATACGAGATTGAATCGTTGGGCGTTGGTGTGGAGGTAGAGAAATGTCTAAACGTTGCTGACGCCTCCGAAGAACGGTTTTGCTTTTGGTGCTGTGAATAATAAAACATTCAATCGAACTAATACTCAACTAACGAAACTAATTTGAAACACTAACATTATCCACTTTTTCCAAACGCTCCAATTCGCCACCCTCCACAATGATTTCGCTGCGGCACAGGTTGTCCAGAAAGATTTCGCTACGATGCAGCGAGAGCTCAGACTTGCTGAGGTGACGATCTCGTTTCGGCGGCAAGTGCTGCTCCATCACGCGAATATTATTCAGCGATTGGCAATGCGAAAGGCTGGACGTAAATGAAGCATTGTGCGGCGGCGACGAGTAGGACACATCGCTACTGGATTGTTCTGGCAGCGGTGGCAGCGGCATTGCCGGTGCAATGCTCATGTTACGCAGCGATTCGTGCAGAATTTTGCCGAGTGCCGTGGGCGGTGGTGGTGCTGGGGATTTCTTCGGCCGTTGCGGCTTATTGACCTTGGCGTACAGCACTTCCGGATCGCGTGCCACGGTGAAATGTTGCACGCTCGCGTGCGGTGCGACGTTATGACGTTGCGTTGCTGTGTTGTTGTCATATTGGGCCGTGCCGGAAATATGTATGCTGTCCTCCTCGATCTCAGAGTAGATGGGATCATGAGGTGGATCGGGCGGTGCATGTGGTTGCCGGTGTTGATGAACGACAACACACGTGTGTTTTCCGCCTGCGGGTCCATCTGGACAGTCGATGCCGGCAGCCTGCTGCTCGCGACGTCCAATTTCCTGCAACAACACATAACCCAATGAAAATCTTTGCATATTGACTGTTCCACAGCAAAACAAAATTTGGAATTGCATTTAAATTCCATTGCATCCGGTCGTAACGACTCCAATTGGAAATGCTATTTAAATATTCGCTTACTGGAATCAGTTCAAGTCAATTTAACAACCCTGTGCTCTGTTGCCGCTAAGAAAATGGTGTAGAGGGAGAACGCGAAAATATGAGTGAGGTTTCGCCTGCGCTCAGCTGATTTCTGACAAACGCTCAATCTTATAAGCGACACGCGCGACCAAAACAACGCATCCAACAACACCCCGTCCTGCGCGCAAGGACAAAAGTGTCTAGGTGAGGGCGGACTCGAGAAATGTTCGGGCTCCTTCAGCGATATCCCTGCACGAACTCCACTCTGCTGAATGCGGCTAAGCAATTGAAGATCGGCGCCACAAGAGTATTACAGCTGAAGACGCGCGCGCGGAACAAGAATCGTCCAGCGCATAAGATGAATCGCATCTGGGAGCCCACTGTGAACGCGACGCACACGTCCTGCACCGAGGCGCAATACAAACTCATGTCGTACAACATTCTCGCACAAGACCTGCTCACCGAACATCTCTACCTGTACTTGGACATTGAGCCGGCGCTACTGCGATGGGACCACCGGCTCCACAGACTCAGGGACGAAATCGGGCAATTGTGCCCCGACATACTCTGCCTGCAGGAAATGCAGTACAACCACCTAAAGGACCTGGTGGCGTTGATTCGGGGCCAAAGGAAGCTCGAGTACGTGTTCAAGAAGAAGACCGGCCACCGCACCGACGGCTGCGCCATCATCTACGACAGAAGTAAATTCAGGCTAATCGAGGAACGCGGCGTCGAATACCACACGCCGGGCAGCCACTTACTGAATCGCGAAAATGTCGCATTACTGGCCAAGTTCAACGTGCGCGAGAAAGCCGACAAGCAATTCGTTGTCGCCACCACACACTTGCTGTACAATCCGCGACGGCAAGACGTGCGCATGGCACAGGTGGACGTGCTGCTCGCGGCCATGCGTGCGTTTTCGCTGGAGAAGCAGAACAACAAGGACGTGCTGCTGCCTATAATATTGACCGGCGATTTCAATTTCGAGCCTAACTCACCGCCATACACTTTGCTGTCCAACCCCAACAGATCACCGAGACGAAAATCCGAACAAGAGGAATCACAGGCTGGAAATACAGACTGCAAAGACGGGTTTCTTAAATCATCAAGTGGCGACAGCTCCCACCACGACGACTGCTTGGAAATGTGCCCATTGAATTTCGGCTTCAAGACCGCGTCAACATTTCAGGATCGCTGGATCACCGTAGACTATATTTTGCATTCAATCGGTAAAAATAGAGAAAAAATCAAAATATGGAGCGCCTACAAACTGCCCGCGATCAGGGACTGTATTAACGTTGGCAAAATTCCAAACAAATATTTGGGATCAGATCATTTTTCTTTGGCTATTACTTTTTCCGTTCCCTAATGTAAATCGATGAGCAAGAATTCAAAATAAATATTTTTAAGTGTTGCAGTTACGGATGTGTATGGAAACTTTCTATGTTCATTGATTCTGAGCCAACTTTCGGCTATCTGATGGTCAAGAACCTCAAGCGCCCGAAATTAATTTCATTTCACGTCTATTTCTTTCAACATAGCAACATATTTTCGATTACTCACCTGAAAAGTTCTCACCGCATGATCATCACTGGCCTCCAATTTGGCGCGTATATTGCCCAGTATATAGCCCAGCTTGGAGAGCGTAACATCCTGGTCCAGGTCGGCGTGGTACGAGCGATACGTTTTCGTCTTCATCGAAGTGCTGAGTGTGCCAGTATCGCCGCCGGTTAGGCAGGCGTCTGTGCCACAATTAAACGGAAAATTGAGCTTGCGTTGTGTTGCGGCACGTGGCGCCTTCTTCGGCGGTGAGTGAACCGTGCGCGTAAAGTCGAACTCGCCCACCTCCGCGTTGTTAGTATTCTGGGAGCAAGTGGGCGTGGTTGACTGCGTTGAGGTCTGCACCGCCGAGTGGTAGCTGCCAGGCGGTGATTGGGGCGTCATGCTCAGCTCATAAGAACGCAAATCCTCAGGCGATGTCTGCACGGCTACCGTACGAGAGGGCAACGGTGACCTTGCGCGCCCCGCAAACGCATTCTGCCGCTGCCAGTTCTCTTTTTTGGGCGTCACCAGCCGCAGTATTTTCTTCTTTGAGTTATGAAACAGCGAGCGCGACGAAGACTTCAGGTTACTTTTGATACCACGGTTGCCGTTGCGTGCGTTCTTGTGTGACCATGGTGAAAGATTCCGCAATTGTTCGGTCCAAATGAATTTTTGCGTCGAGCGCTTCTGCGCCGAGGAGATAGGTGACGTCTTGACGGGCGTGTTTTTGGTCTCGATATTAGAAGCCAGATTGTGGCGAACGCCATCGCCATCAACAGTGTCTAATTCGAGCTTAGGCGGCAATTGCCAGCCGATAGCCTGCTGCGGTTCGGCCTGCACGGCTTGTGACTTGAATTGGCGCTGGTTGGCGTTGCGATCGTAGTTGAGCATTTCTGAGATCTTTGACTGTTTCCAACCAAAACTTAACTCTTTGACCGGTTTCTCAGCGACTTGGCGTATATTTTTGCCGTAGTTGCTGTACTTTTTATTGTTGTTATTCACCGTCCGTTCGATGTCACTTAGTGAGGGATAAGTGGGCAGAGATTTTCGAGGCGTGGTTTTGGTTTGAGCTGGTGATGAAAGAAAAAGTATAAAGATTAATAGAGACAAGCAGGGAAATTGGACTTAAAAAGTGGTATGGAAACATTTAGAGGGGAAAGCAATATTTTTCTGCTCGATTCCGCATTCTGCTGGAAAACAAACTTAACCGATTCTGTACAAAAGATTCCAAACAGATGCACCCTAAATCCAACATATGCAAAAACAAACAATAAACGGCATTCATTGCAGCTTTCTACTGCGCTTTAAATAGGTCAAACTAATCTGTGGCAGAGCACTGTTAACAGACTGAGACAATCAACAACAAAAATAGAAACGCAAATATTTTCGCATTAGATGCGTTTTGTGCTTTATTCCCAAAACGAACACAACTACTTGATAAATGGTAAAACGAGTTTGCGCTACAAATTCAACGAAATTACTGCTACCACCATTGAACGTACTATACCAGTGCATACATAAGGATTCAATTCAACGCAACTTACGCAACGGGCACGATTTGCGTTTCTCACGCTTTACCGCCGCTAGCGCCGCATTTTTTTCCAGTTCATTGCCGTCGGCCTGTATCCACTTATCCGCCCATTCTATTCCTTCCTCTCTCGTCTCCGCCGCAGTGGGCACCTTAACGCCTCGCTTCTGCAGAAATTCGTCGATTACGCGCTCCGCTTCACGCACTGACGGTGAAGTCGACGCTAGCGAGGACACTGTGGACTTCTCCTCCAAGCTCAAAAAGCTGCGTGGCGGCTTTGGTGGTGGTTGCGTACTGCGACGCGTAGTCGGCATTAAATTGGAATGACTCAAACGCTTCTGCAGCAAACGACCTGCTGCGCGATGCTTGCGACGCCTACTGTTGTAGCACTTCACGCTGCCATTCAACTGCGAGGAGTAGGCAAAAGCCCCTGGAACCGTGTCCACTTCGCTGATTTTTTCCAGCACGGGCGCAGTCGGCGAATGTTTGCCGGGCGAGTAAGCTTCTAGAGGTGGCGCAGTAGGTCTGTGAGTTTTGCTCGGCGACGATTTTGTTGCTGTTGAGGTGGTAGTAGTGGCAGTGACTGGTCTGGAACTTAGGCTGCGGCTGCGTTGATGTGACTGCATTTTCTGCTTGTTAACGCGCACCTCGGAGATGACACAGTTATCGTGCAGCTCTTGTATGATATGTATAAGTGGCGCATCATCACCCGTCGTTTCCAGGCGACTAATAGCAGTGAGGGGCCGATTCCCTGCATCCACTTCAGCGGAGGCTGTACGCTCAATTTTACCAGCATGTTGTGCCTTCTTTCCAGCCGGCTGCTCAATAACCGGCAGCCGTTGCAACGTTTTCAGATTAGCGGGCGCACTCTGACGTCTGCTCTGCTCTGCCAACTGTAACGACTGGCACTGTGCCATCAGCTGCGCGCCCTGCAGTAGCCATATCGATTGAGAACTACATTAGCGGCTCACAAATGCGCAACACAAAAACTCACCTGACCGCTCTCGGATTTTCTGTTGCGTCGCGATTGCCGCACGTGTCCGCCACGTGTCGCCATTGCGCCCGCTGAACAACCCGCGCCATCACCACTGTCGCTGGTGAAGCAATAACAAAAACCATTGCGACATGGCTTGCATTTTCGTTCCTGTTCTTTGTTGCTACGATTCTGCTTAATCAAGTCCACATCCTCCGGATCCATGTGCACCACACCTGCAGACGCCTTCACTTGCTTGTCAGCAGCTACATTAGCCGCAATGCATTCCTCCACCTGTGGTTCGCGATCACGGCTGTATGTAGACAGTCGCCGTATGCGTCGGGAACGAAATTCGTTTATGCATTCCTGCAGACTAAATGAGGAGCACGAATCCAGTTCGTCCTCCTCATCGGCGCCGTTATCCTCGGTGACTGAACTTTGCATAAACTCTGCAATCAGAATTCAAATTCCAACACAAACAACAATAAAACAATTGTGAACATAACCGGCTCACCATCACCATCTTCCTCGGTGGCTGTCGTTTGCCGTTCTTCCCCTACCAGCGGTGCTCCATCAGCATTACGTTGATGATGCACTTCCAATGCTGCAGACGTCGTTCTTCCCGTTTTTCTTGTTTTTGCATTTGGCATTTTTTCTCTTCTTATTCCGCTGCATTTACTAAACGATTTTTCTCCACGTAGACTACAACTCTATTGCTTCTGCTGCTGCACAACACAGATTAATTCACCTCATAAGTCGGACTTTCGCTCTCGCCCGCTGACTGCACTTTCGGCATGCGTTTTTCGACGATTCAAACTAATTTCAAATGCGGCAAACAACTCCACTTGACGTTTTTGGCGTTATCAAAGATTGTTGCCCTTTACTTTTATGGTTTTATTCGTCGTTTGATGCGTTCCAAATTTTTCCCATACACAGGGTTGTATCAAAGAATGGATTATATTCCAATTTATTTTCTTATGGATTTCGTTATAAATGCTTCAAGCACAAATCGAGTTCTGTCTAAAACGAGACACAAATTGCAGATATATGTACATATACTTTTTCGAACTCAATATTTGCCACCATAAACAATATTATGATCAAATTTTAAACTGTGACTAAATGTTGGCAATGCTGCAATTGGTCGTGGTTCAGCTACTCATATCCACAACCTTTCAAACTGTTTAGATTTTGTTTCTTAAATTAAATTTATTATTATTTGAAACTTTGATGCCACGTATGCCACGTAACCCCAGAAAACTGCAATAACAATTTGAAAACTACAATTATTTTCAAAAATTATATTTCCTTTTACTAAATAATAGTCTCGCCGCAACAGTTGCCCATCGAAATTTCGTCTTACTACACTTCTTTGCAACACTGTGAGTCAGCGGACGGGCATAAACAATTACAGCAATTTTAGTCACCTGAGGAAGTGGGGACGAGTTACAAACTTTTTCTGTTTTTCCACAATTTTCCACGAGTCCAAATCAATTCCAGCAACATGTCGTACGGTGTAAGCAAAGTGCAGTGGGAATTAAAAAAAACCATTCAAACTAATCGAAAGTTCTGTTCTTTAGGGCGGTCCTCCAGGCGGTTACAACCCGTATGCTGCACCTCCGGGCGCATTTCCACCGCAAAATGCACAGGTCTCGCCGCAGGCGCAGCAATGGTTTAACATGGTCGACCGCGATCGTTCCGGCAAAATCAACTCGGAGGAGCTGCGTGCAGCGCTGGTTAATGGGCGTGGCGAAAATTTCTCGGACAACTCGTGCAAGCTAATGATAAGTGAGTGGCTGATGCTGATGGCGTGACGTCAGTGATTCATAGCGTTTATTTTTAGCTTCCGCTCTGCGTCTGACGCGCTGCAAATTATCTAAATTAACTCTAATCGATCTTTTTTGTTTATTCAATTTGCTGTTTTATTGCAGGCATGTTCGACAAGGATGCGAGCGGCACCATCGATATCTACGAGTTCGAGAAGCTCTACGACTACATCAACCAGTGGCTAATGGTGTTTAAGACGTACGATCGTGACGGCAGCGGTCATATCGACGAAAGCGAGCTGACACAAGGTAAGCGGAGCCGCACAGGCGAAAAAGTGTAAATATTGTGTGCAATGGACAGGACACGCAATCGTCGTTTCGTTGAACATTTCTATACTTGTCGCGCATTCTTTTATGCATTGCAAGATGAATAAACATGCCCTATCGCTCTGCTGTAGGCCTTACTGTTGGTTTCCAACTGCAACGAGCGGAGGATTAAGTAAGTGCCGCTTGGTAGCGCGTTCTTGGCAAATGTGCTAACCATTTTATTGCGTTAAATTCGCGAAATGAATAGCGATTTACGGACTTGCGATGACAGTGTCAGCGGCTTTAACAAAAAAAGTGGCTCGAAATCTAATAATAATGCCACTTAATTCATTAGAAGTCATTTCTTATCAAATAATGTTTGCTTTTTTCTTGCAGCCTTCACCCAAATGGGGTTCCGTTTCTCACCTGACTTTATTGGTTTCCTAGTCAAGAAGAGCGATCCGCAGCAGCAAAAGGAAGTGTCGGTGGATCAGTTCATGGTGCTGTGTGTACAGATTCAACGCTTCACCGAGGCGTTCCGACAACGCGACACCCAGCAAACTGGCACCATAACCATTGCCTTCGAGGACTTTCTTAGCATTGCCATCGGCTGCTCTTACTGAGGAGCGTAAGCAAGCAACCGATGCAATGACTAGAATGCCACGTTTATATTCAATTTTTGTCGTTTGAATACTTGCACGCTACATGCGGCTATCTATAAAAAAAAAACTTATTTGGAAAACAACACTATCCTATTCCGTATCGTGAAGCATTTTATTCATTCAATTTATACAACCATCATATATCGATTGCTTGCTTGTAAAAGCCTCTTATCAAACAAAGTAATCTCTTGAGCATCATGCCTCTTAATGACTCGATAGTTACTCAATTTTGAAAGCAAATAAATGTAAAATATTTTTGTCTTATTATGGTTACGCCGCCTGCACCTAAACTCTTGTTTACTTATTTGACCGTAATATTTATTAGTATTAATCAAGTTAGTAGAAAATAGTAATGTGCACCAATTCCGCAGATATTCAGTTCTGTCATGTATTCCATTTGTTTATTAAAGTGCCTCAAACAATACCCACATTACCACGTGTGCACAGTTTTATGGTGTAGAACACAAATCATATATGAATAGTTAATGTTTTCTTTTTTAATTGCGGTTTGGTCAAATTCTAATTGTATTGTTTGCTAAGCAATTATTTTCATATGCAATTTTGCTAAACTTAAGTACAAATCCGAAATAAAACTTATTTTTCCCAACAAAAATAAATGTGTCTACGCTGTAATGATTTATTTTGGTCGGGAATGTTTCGCGGATGCGGATGAGGAAATGAGAATCCACATGAAAAAGCCACAGTCGTTGAAACCCTACAATTGAAGTGTTAATTTATTGTTTAATATCTTACAATATTAAGTGGGAAGTGATAGCAGAACTCACATTTATCTGCATTTCAGCAGTCATGCCTTAAATTTTCTCCAACGAAAATACCGTTTTATCAAAATTGTAGAAAAGTTTATTTTTGAAATGAGCAAATTAAATAAATGTGAAAATATGTATACAATTTTTTTGTTTATAAATATATATGCATGTGTATGATTGAGCATTTACATTGCGGTTTGGGAAAATAAGCTGCGTCCGTCAGCCAGTTGAATAGTGATGCGATACAAAATAGGTTTCAATATAAAAATATCGAATTATGCAAACCATACTTTATTTATCTTAATTCACCTTTTAAGTATACAATGCGTTTTTGGAACGTGTCTATGTCTGAAGCAATTTCAAAGAATATTTCACTGTTTACCAGTCGAACTAACATCATTTCATTGCATTTCATTACGCTCGCTTTTTGGCTTGTCCTTAGCTTTTTATAATGCTTAACTAGAAAGCGGAGTGTGTTCTCGACTTTGCTTAGGGCTAAACAATTGTTCAATGTCTATCAACTACGATTTAGTGCATTTATAGTCAGCAGCATTGTAGTGACTGTCACATAAATTGGCGCAGAAGCCAAACATGGCTTCAGCTATCAAATTAAAAACTCATTAAATTATTACTTATAATCTATTAGTGCTCAAGTGCCCTTTAGAAGGACACGCTGAATTGGTATACCAGGAATTTTCTACTTTGAGTCAAGATTTTGGAATAATGTTTTGGTAAGAAACTGAGTATAAAACTTCAACGTTTCTCTTTTTTGGAATAGGAACAGCCAAAATCATATGGACAATTTCACAATTGAATTAAAAATTTAATTAAATGTAAAACTTTTGATATATTCGTAAAAACTTTTATTACATCACAATTCAGCGAATGCAGAGAGCAGCATTGTGAAGTCTGATATGAAACATCAACGCTTACTTCAACTGCATGTGTGTGTGTGTGTGTGTGCTGCTGGAAGATTGCTACTAATTGCAATATTTTGGTTCATTGTAAGTATAAAGTATAGATATATTTAAATTAAATCCTAATCGCTAAGCATAATCGAACGTGATTATTTTTTTGGTTAACTGTTTAACATTAAATATGCATAAAATATATGAATAAAAATAAATGAAATTTCGGCAATAAATTTGCTGATAGTAAAATGGCTCGATGTGCGTATGACTAAAATAATTCTCGCTTGTAAAATACATTTCGAAAGAATTACACGATTTTTGTTCTTTTCGAAAATGTTCAAAGCATTTGAAAAGCATTCATATGTAAAGAACGACTGGAACATCGGGCATTGGGTCTAACAGAGTCAAGCTCGTCTTTATGAAAACATTTTCCAGAAAACATTTAAATTCGCGAATTCGTTAGACTCTCCTAAGTAGCAAATATAGGCCAGCCAAAGTCTATGCGTGTGTTACGAATTTCATCTCAACTTAAATAGCTTTTTTTTATTTTCTCTTTTTATTTTTCAGTCTTGAGGTTTAGTTAATTATTAAAAAATAATAATAATATTAATGTTCAAAATAAATTAACCAAAGTCAGTCGTGTAATTTTGGATAAAAGAGATCGAATCAGTCATAAGAGTGTAGTAAAGTAAAATAAAGTTAAAGTTAAAAGTAAAATTAAAATTAAAAATGCGCGAGTGCGACGCAGCACAATGCGTATTGAAAGTAATTCAATTAGATGCTTAAATATTTGACACATAAGAAATGAGCAAAATGGCAATGCGAACAAGTAAATACCCATGAAATTGAGTAGTAGGTAGGAAGGTATGTACGCACGAATTCCGTTTCAATCACACTCGAGCAGGGCCTCAACCTACTGAAAAGCGCTTCAAAACAAATAAATTTTTTTAATTAAAAATTAACTATTGATGACTCAAACATTGATTGTTAGGTTTTATCGAAATAGCAAACTGCTGTTTTGTTATTTTACAATCGTTTTTTTTTTGTTGAATTTTTCTTTGTTGTGGGCATAGTTAGCCTTCAAATAAAAATTGAAGGTTGAAGTTGAAAAGTTTAATTTCCTTTTCAATTATGTCAAAAGTGGCCAATGATTACTTTTTAACTCAAAAAAATTAAAAACCAATTATATAAGGAAAGTTTTATCAGAAAACCATTCACCAAATGTTTTGTAAATTTTAAAATAACAACTATTTTCAATCGCTGATCTTAAATCACATTAAATTTGGTATCGGGTCCAAATATTTAGTAGTTTAGGTCACCAAAAAGTATACTGACTGAGTTATTTTGTTGAAGTGAATTTAAAAAGCACCGAAAACTATTTCAAAGCAGAAATAGCCTAGTCGCCAAAAGAACGATAAAGAACAATATTGTATTTCACTATGAAAATTCAACAAAAGATAGTTTTATGAAAATGGTTGTCAAATTCTAATAAGCAAACAATTTGCCTTGAGTCGTGCAAAAAGTGAACTTGACAACAGCAACTTGAGATAATTTTTGTGGTATTTTCTTTCCACCAACTCAGTTCCACGTTCGGATAGTGTGTATCAAGTGAAATGTATGAGTTTTATTTTATACATTTTTAGTAACATGGATTTAGACAGAGTAAACTGCCACACAGCAGATTGAAACACACCAGTCACATACAAACAACTATAAATTCGCCCTCCTACTAGTTAACTGATTTGATCAAAAGTATAGAAAATCTAGTAATACAAGTTATAGAGCCGTCGTTCCACTCTGTGAAAATGGTGAATATTTAAAGAATTTGCCTAATTTTCCGACTCCTTCAATTTAAATGAGATGTAGGAATGTAAAAAGAAGATGAGTAAAAAGACAGAGGTTAACGAAGGAAGAATCTGTTTAAAAATCTTAAAAAACAAAAATAATCTTAGATACATAAAAAAGGGAAACCTATAAGAAGGACAGCACCCTGAAGGCAGAAAGAAAACATAAAAACACAGAATAAACGTTGAGCTGCGCGTTTGCTCGTCGTCGGGTTATTTGCTTTCATTGCTCGATTGCGTTATTCTAACGTATTTCATTTATTAACGTGGAACACTAAACGCAAAGAGCTAATGCGTTCCCACGCCTACCATTTATTTTTAAATATATTCATATGTGCATCTTTTTTATGTGTCAAATTAACTACAAATTAGCAAAATATGCGTGTTCGTCGCATTGTGCGGCTTCAGCGGCGAACAATTGTGATGATGTCCGCTCGCTGCCGCATTTCGAACATTATAGCAAATATATCTGAATAATTATTTAATATGCGCACAATACAGCACTAGTACATACATACAATAATATCTATAGAATATCAGAATTATTTTTTTGTTGGAATTTTCGTTTTTGTTTTTTTGTTGGAAATCAGACAGCGGTACTTATTGTAATTAAACTAAAAATAATGATTAATGGTTTGATTTTGATTATGATGACATTTGATTAGAATCGTTCGTTAGCATTTCCACCTATTAGAAAGCACTTCCTTGTCGTAATAGAGTTGAGGGGCTGCGTGTAAACAGTGAGATTAGTGAGTGTGATTAGTGTGGTGTTTGATAATCGTCGATGATTAAGTGGCACTTTGGAGTTACAGATGATAAGGTTAATGATGATTCAAGGGCTGGCAATTATGCTTTGTGTCAGTAGATGGTTCAGGTGGTGCGTTCAGTAGATGGTTCTGTGCAAAGGCGCCAATTACCCAAATGCAATAGAAATATTCAAGGCAAGTGCTTTGTCGTCGAGAGGGAATAAACGTTGTTATGCCCGTTTCCCTTGCACCGTCCACGTTCCGCCTACTTAGAGCAATCGATTATGAGTTTGCTGGAAGAGTCGTCGGAGGCGTTGGCGCTGCTCGCGCCGCTCTCCAATTTCTGCGAATACTTCGAGCGCCGTTTGCTGGCCAGCTGCGGCAGATTGGAGTGATGCTTGCGCACGTGCACGCCCAAGTTGCCGCGCTGCTTGGACTTGTAGGGACAATAGGGACATTGGTGCGAGGGCTCCTTGCCTCCGCACTCGACATTCTCGTGGCGGCGCAACGTCGACTTCCAGCGGTATTTCTTGCCGCAGTGGCGACACTCGTACACCGGCTCCACACCATCGGCACCGCCATCGTTCGAGTTGTTGGCATCGCCGCCACCGCTCACCGTCAGCGTAAAGTTGCGGAACGCCTGCGCTTGCGCGGCAATCATGTACTTCTGCGACTCATCGGACATATAGTCGGCGGTCGGTACAGCACTTGATGCTGGCGTTGAGGTGGCTGCAGCCGCCTGGAAGAGATTCGGCAGCGAGCTGTTGCCATAGTTGGTCTTTGAGCTTTCGATCAGGTGAATGTCGTCGAAGCCGTTGTAGCGGGAGTCATCCTCGTCGTCGCCATCATTGGTATCGGAGGCAATGTCGTCGCGCTCGTTCTCGCATTCGCTTATGTGCTGGTCGCGTTGCTGGCGTAGGAAGTTGTGGAACAGTTTAGTGGGTGTGGCATTGCTGGCGTCCGTGGTGGGGACATTGCTGGCGGCGAGTTGTACGCGGCCCTGCTGCTTGAGCAGTTCCTGTGCGCGCAGCTGCTGCTGAAAATTATGATAGCCGTCGCGCAGCAGGGCGGCAGCAATGGCTGCAGCCGGAGGCACCACACTACCGCTACTGGATGCTGCTGCCGTTGCAGAGGGCACGGCTTTAATGACCGAAGCGACACTGCTGGACGGCACCGAGATGACCAGACCCGTGGTGGGATGTATCAGCGGCTTGATGTCGATTTGGGGCGACGTGGGCACCACCACCACCGATGTGGGAATCGCGGTGAGCGTTGGCTGCGGCTGCAACTGCGGCTGTGGCTGCAAGTCGGCAGCCATTGCCGCTTGCGCGCTCTCCTCGGGCATTTGCTTGTGCGTGTACTTTATACGTGGATGAAATGATGCGCCAGCGTTGGCATTGCCGCTGCCGTTGCCGTTGCTATTGTTGATGATGATGTTGCCCACGGCAACTGGATTCGGCACCATTTCATCGCGCAGCAAGTTTTTTGACTCGGTATCAGTGTCACGTGCGCCATTGGTGGCGATTGCGGCAATGGTCGACGGCTCGTGCGTCTCGGCCGAAGTGGGCGAGGTCTGGCCGAACTTGTTCAGCGACATGGTCGCCTGTTGTTGGTTCTTTGGTGCTTTGGCGCGGTACAGCTCGAACAGCATGTCCGACACGTCCGACATGGACATGCGCTTGCGGTTGCCATTGAGCTGGCCGGCGGCGGAGGCGGCGCTTGCCGACTGCTGGTGCTGCAGCTGCGGCGGCGATTGCGACTGAGTGGCCGCTGCATCCGGCAACAAGGAATTGCGGCTGCGCGCACGTTTGTTGGTGTGCGTGTTGAGTATGGAGCGTTGACAGGATTTCTGGATTTGTACGCCCAGCGGAGCGGTGTTCTCCTTGTGAAGCTTGGCAAGTTTCCTACTCAAGTCTGAAAATGGGAAGCATGATTAGAGTTGTGATGATTGGCGGTGTGAGGTATGAAATGGAGTGAGGAGATCAAATGAAAAAGCACGACAAAATGATCTGCACAGATGAATGAGGTTAAGAGCTAAGCGAATACTGTGTTGTATAGTTTTAAGTCGGTTCCAACGATCTTTGGATCCTTGGACTGCTTGTGAGTATTTTGATGAGTGATAGAAGTATGAAGATAAGAAATAAAGCATGCAAACTAGATACCATTGCAAAAAAGAATAATAAAATATTGCAACATTAAATACAAAACGAAATAGAGGGCATTTAAAAAAGATTGAAAATATAAATATATATAATACTCAATACTTGATACAGACTGAAAATAATATAATTTAATGAAGACAAACAAAACTCAACTTTGGAACTTCTTAAATAAAATATTAATATTTTCACCGCGGAAAATTTGTGTATGTTTTTGATCACTTAAAGGCGCTAATTAAAAAAAATATACCTAATGTTTTATTTCGTAGCCCCAGTTTTAAAAATAAAATCTTAACTTAGCTTTAATGTCAAACATTTAAAATTTTGATCTGAAAGTAGACAATTATTAATTGAATTTTATAGTTATCCATATAACACGAATCGATCTACAATAACTTAAATATGATAAACTAAAAGAATTCATAAAAAGAAAAAAATCATAAAATAATATTCAAACGTGTTTACTTGACACATAAAAATATAAATAAAAATAAAAAAATATAAATAAAAAATGAGCAACGAGTGAAGATGTTGTTTTGCAAATTAAAATTTTATTTTGTTTTTGTATTTTGTTACTATATATTGCCAAGTGATGAATGTGATATGCATGTGGTGACTGATTGCCTAAAGTTGTTCCTGTTGTAGTAAAATGCTAAAATGGGGGCGTGGTTTAACACAAACAATGAATATGAAAAAATTGATTAAGCCGCGCAATTTGTGTTTGTTTTCGTTTACTGTTTGCTGTTTTAATATGAGATGCGGCTTACAGCCGTCATGTAGTTGTTGTAGTTATGAATGCTGGTAATGCTGTTGTTGTTGATGGTGCTGATGATGATGGCCACTTGCAGTGGCAGAAATATGTTATGAATTGCATAAATTTGACCGGACACCTGCACCGTAGCCAAGCGAAAATCTTGCAGATAATAATTTTCGCATTCCAATTTTGTATTTACCTTCACTTTCGCTTTCGCAGTTGCCGTTGGCCCTACGTTCGGCTTTTCCTTAGATGAATCACTTGTCAATCGTCACTTGCCAGGAATCTATAAAAAAGCGGAGAAGAAGAAATAGGTTAGTCTGGCAAAATACGAAAAACCAGAAAAACCGGCTCGAACGTGCTCGACTCGATCGATGCGAACGCAGGCGAAAAGGCAAAGCGACAAAAAGAAAACTGTGGAAAATATAGGCCTGCCTGGAAAATGGAAAACAAAATAGGTTAATGTTTATGTTTGTGTGTGTGTATTTATATACATATATATATATGTATGTGGTGCCCTTGAAAGTGCAGGCATAACGTTGGGATGGAATCGAGCGCCTGTATCTGTGCCGGTGCCTGTGGTGTGGGAATTGTACTGAATTGTATTGTTCTGTACTGCTTTAAAGTTCCTGAATATTGCAAACAGCTATTAGAAAATAAAAGTTTTCACTTCTATGAAATTTCCAAGCTTTAAAAATTCATGATATCGAGCAGTTTTGGCAATTATTAAATTTCAAAAATCTAAACAGATAGATTTCAAAATGGTACCGTGGACTTATATGTGTCGCAACTTGCATTTTTATATTAAACAATCTACTAATTGTGTAAATTCCTTAAGAATTTGTATAATTTTATTAGGCAAAACAAAGTATTAGTGATGATTTTATAAGCTGTTCTTCTCATTGGAAAACCGCAAAAGTTTTGCAGCAATGTCCCAAAGAAAATTGTTTAATTAATTTTGTTTTAGAGTATTTTTATTTTTTAATTTGTATTCTTAACAGTTTGTAATCACTACAAACTTTCACACAACAAGCTTTTGCAAAATTAATTTAGCGGCGGTGGCTTTTGCCATTTGGCATATATTTCTCTTTTTTTTGTCAATAATATCAGAACATTTTCAAACTTGGTTGAAGCTTTAAGCTTGTTCAAGCTTTTCAAAACCGCACAAAGCTTAAAAGCTGCAACGGTGCAAAAGTAACACTTTTATAGCGAATTTCCACACTCCCACACACAGGCACATCGAAGCACCACGAAAAAGCGTCTCAACTGCACCACACGTATTTCTGCACTACTCGCAGTCAAAATGTGTAGCTTAAAAATTTCTAAGCACACCAACACACACACAAATACACGCACTCACACGCACACACCAACATTCATTCCAAACATTTTAATGTAAACATGAGCTGGGCGACGAACGACACAGAAGGAGGAATTCGAAAAATGCCTGCACTCAGTGTTCACTGCTAATCCTGCGCATGCAGTGCGGCCCTACGCAGGCTGCATGCACGCATGCGCACATCTGCTGCAACTGCTTATTCCG